>BMAW01030489.1:1324282-1387485 GCA_019974015.1 Nephila pilipes | reverse complement strand
ATATATATATATATATATATTAGAGTCGGATATCATTAAATCATTGACATTTAGGTCCATGGCTATTAAACCATGAGTTACGATATTAATATAAATTGAGCGATAAATTTCAACATCAATAGGAATTTTTTTCTTTTACGTTTACACTTTTTCGATATTATTTTTAGTTATTACTAAAATCACTTACTAAAAATCTTTATAACTCTTAACCAATGTAAAATGTTTGAACTTACAGCTAGTCTTCTTGACCGCAAGAGATCTAGAAAATAATATCTTACAAAAAAAAATTCAAACTGAAAGCACTATTCCTTCCGAGAAAGTAATGATTCAAATCTAATCAAAACATTCAAATTCAAAAAAGGCGAAGAAAAGAATTAAAAGGTTCAACCTTCTTTTTGTCACAAAATTTCAAAGGATGTACTTACATTTCAAAGACAACTTCTTGTTCATCTCCATTTTGTTGGAGTTTTATCCCCCCCTCTTTTATGACGAAAGTTACCGTATGCGCTTTACGATCAGGGGAATTAGGGCTCCTCTTGCTTCGATCGTTCAGAGCATGGATTTTTCCTTGCTCTTTTTATTTTCTTTGAATCTTTCTCAATACTTTGCTGTTTCTTTACTTGGAGGAAGAAAGCGATCCGATTTTGCAGCCGTCACCTCATTTTTAAACTCTTTGTCTGAAACGTTTCGAACTCTTTTTAACGTTCATCCTGCTCACTCGGGGTTTTTATTTATTTATTTTTAATTTTCTTTTAAGCTTTTACTTCATTCAAAGAAAGTGTCAGGTTTCTTTTCTTCCACCCCCAACCCCCGCTTCCTCTTTTTGATTAAGGTTTTCTGCTCGTCTATTTTTTGGATGCTTTTAAAGATTTCCCCTCCTGCATATCTTTTATTAGTTTCATTCTTTTTGTTCTAGTTTTGTAAAAGATTCATTTTCAACTTCTGCACTTCTTTTTTGTTCTTTTAAGATGCGCAAGCACATTTTTAAATCATGTTTCTAACTTCTCTCAATTGGAGTAAAAAATTGCTATTGCAATTTGGAATTCACATGGCTTGGTTATCTTATGAAATATAAAATAGAAAGGAAAAATGAAAGGGTAGCTATAGTGGTTTTCTTGACAGGAAGTTCTGGCGTCATTTGACAGTGTACTTTATACATGGTATCGTTATTTCATCAAAACATATTTAAAGCTTTCAGAATGCGAGAAATAATAGAAGTAAGCAATTACTTGAACAAAACAGAAAAATTACGAAATATAGCACGTTGAAATAAAGTGTATATTGCAGCCTAAATCCAAGATAGAGAAATATCGCTATCAATCCAAGTGATTGTGCAGCAGACATTTAATATCTCCTATACCTGCACTCAATGTCTCATTTAGTCTGTCTCCCGTTCGACTAATTAAAAGATGAAACTATTAAATGAAAACTGAAGGTTTATTTCGCTTTTCAATGTTCACATAACTGCATACACTTCTACAAATGAATGTAGGCAACAGAATCCAGATAGAACAGAATAAAATCATACGAAATGACGCATTAAAAAAGTTAACTTCACAGCTGCTAATCATTTTTGCCACATAGATTAAAAAATCATATTATGCAAAATTAACTGTGAGTTATTTTCACAGAGTTTTCAAAATAATAATAATAATAATAATAATATTCGGCCACGTAAAATGAGTCACATTATTGTTCAAAATCTTTAACTTTATAAATCTTTTTCAAATATTCACAATTTCTAACTCTCTAAACTTTTTAGTAATGATACTAATCGGAGGAACTTAACTTTTTTGGATCCAGAATTTTCATTAAATTACAAAACATTGATAAAGTTTAATCTGTTAGTACGAATATAAAAAAATAATATATCGATTTCGCTCTCTTTTATAATTTATGTTCCGAGAGTAGAATTTTCCGCTGTTCATATAATATATCCATTTTATTTAGCAATTGATATTGAAAATTAATAATAAAAACATTATTTTGCCACATTTTAAAATTATTTAACCAAGTAAAAGCATATATTGTCGATAGTTATGAGAAATGTGAATTTGATAGAAAAAATTAGATGTCATTTTGACATTAAGTACTTCTATGATTTACAAAAAATCTTCTTAACTTTTAGGAATGCCTGATTATGTTTGGTTTGTGAATACCTTTTAATAATTAACAGTAATTTTCTTAAGAGCTAATTGTCTAACCATCTGGGAAAATTACATGCAGAGTATGTAGATGATCAGGCAATAGTGTGAAATGATTTTATCAATAAAAATAGTCATATTTTAGCTTAATGCAGATAAAAAGACTGATTTAAAAATGCAAATTTATATTTGTTCATGATAAAGTTCAAATTAGAAAATTAGACAATTGCTTGAATTTCAAAAATGTAAAAGTACTTACTGAAACAATAATGTGAATACATGGCGATGACCGAATCCTAAAAATGTATTTCTTGAGGAAAGACACAACAGGTGAGAGAAAAAGACATGTGCACAAGAAAAACTTTAATCACCTACTTCAGGTAACTGATAAAATACTCACAAATAAGTAAAGTGATAATTTGTTTGATATGATGGCATTGAAGTATTTAATGATAACTTTGTATTTGATGTTTGACCAAATTTTAAAAATTGTATTTATTTACTTGTATTCATGCTATCATTTATCAACATAAATAGAACGAGTTTTATAACATACACAATTATCAAAATACAATTAATAACCATCAGTTAAAAATACAGATACAATTCAGTCACAAAATTCGCTTTAATCAGTAAATCACGGTGTTACTTTGCCATCCCTCTCTCTGTGTATGCAGATTTCCCTTTACTTAAAATCTATGAGTATGCATTCTTAGTTTTAATGAGCTGATATTTATAAGTAGTATTCTCTCAGTTACTAAATATAAGTTACAGTGAAAAATGTTTTGTTTGTTTGTATTACTGTTCCTATTCAGGAGTCTCTCTCTATATATTTTTAAATGAAATTAAAAAAAAAGAAAAATTTGGAAAATCCATTTTTTTATTGAAGATTCTCCAGTGTCAGATTCATTTCGTGAATTTTCAAATATCGCATCTAAATACTCAAAAATTTGAATTTTTATCTTGTCAGGAAGCAATGTTTAATAAGAAATAACGAAATTTGTAAAGAAAAATAAATATTGTTCCTATTTTTACCTACTTCTTTTTGTAAGTATGTTTATTTATTCTGTCTTATTTCTTTCTGAGAGTCTGAGTTTAATATAGAAATTGCTTATACAAATATACATATAAAAATCTCATCTAAACTGCGTATCCTAATTTAATTTTTACGGCGTTCTTAGAAACATTCGAAAGGAGATGGACTCTTTGAATTGCGCATTTTCATTAGATTGATCGCCAATAAACTCTGTAGCTGTAACGTCTGTTTCAAAATAGAAAACCTAAACAAAGTATAATATTTAGCTTCTTCAATTTATTTAGTGTCAGTTTGTATATTCATAACATTTCTTTTAAGAGTTGCTTAATTATTCTGTTTACCTTATGCTGAAACGTGCTATTTTGTCCCTCAAGTTGACTGAATTTACCTAGTTACACAAAATAATTGTTATGCGAAGTTTTGGCACTCTTGTTAACTTTAGAACTATACGGATTTAACAAATTAAGTCAAGACTCACTTTGATAGCTGGGCATTACTTTACAGAAAGTGTTTGAAGTTAATAATTTTCCTCAATTGTATTGTAATGTAATGTAGGCAAGCAATTACATTTCTTGAACTTTCGTCTTATTGGAATGATTCATGTTTTTATATTCCATTCTTGTATGGAATAAATTTGCATAAAAATTACACGATGCAAGGGAAAAAGTCATTTTCTAATAAGTGTTGCCATCAGAAACTTCAGAAGAAATATTACGTTAAATTTTAAAAAGGTTTAGGCAAAAGAAGAAAATCAAATTCTCAATCAGAAACAATCGTGAAAGCTTGCACGTTTTGCAGTTTCAGAACGCCAAATTTGAGTTTCATGCATCGATTTACATAATTAGAAGATATTTTCGTACTTCTGCGCTCATTCCTATTTTTCGAATGGGAATCTTGCTAAAAGAAACCGTGATTTATATCTTTATATTATTTAAATAACCAATAAAACATACCTTAGTCAAAGTCTGCCCTGGCCTTAGAAGGCCCATCAAGCGTTGCTTATTATTATTTCTATAATCTGCACTGGGGCGCTAATTATTAATAACATATCTTAAAGGAAATTAATTTCGTTTGGACGAAAATGAATGAAAACCCTATCATCGAATGAATTCCAAAAATATTTCAAGGTCTTTCACTTCCGAAATATTCATCATCTAGTTTTATCACACCTATGTTACGAGTCTACTACAAAATAAAGTCTTGTCATATTACTAAAACGTAATTTCTACGCATGGAAGGTTATGATAAGTGCTTATCATATAACATGTAGAAAGATTAAAATAGTAAAAGTTATCGCATCATGATGTCGTAATAGTAATAGATATTGAAAAAGTATTTTTTGTTGTTGTGAAGTGAGTTAATAACTTCATTCAGATAATATAAAAATTCTAATCAATTACTGCTGTCTCATTTTCAACATTTTTTTTTTCGCAATATTTATCATCATAATATTATAAAAGGTCATCATATCTCTCAACTAGCTAATTTATTTTCGAAGTGTAACCAAAATGTATGTAACTGACAGGAAATCTCCTATTACATAGTACATGTCAGCGAAAACGACTTAGTCAAATATAAACGCAATAACGTAAAAGAATACAATAAAGCGAAAATAGAAAAAAAGTTTGACTAACTCTTATGTTTGCTTTTCATGCATATTTAATATCAAGATTTTGTTTTCCAAATTTAATTCTATATAATGAGGTGGTATATTTAACTAGACTTAGGGCTAGCAGAGAAAAAGCAGGACACGGCGCAAAGTCGGCATGGGAAAAGAAGGGGGGGGGGGAGGCATTAATAATACTTAATTAAGCCAATTTCGTAAAACAGAATACATTTAGTTTTTTATACTGTGAACAGTTTTGTAAAATTAATAAAAATAAACTGGTGAAAACAATTGAATGTATATAATTAGAGCATAATGCGCGTTCTTCTACTTATTATAATACTTAAAGAAAAGGACGATCAGCAAAAGAAATTTTTTTTTTCTGGCTTAGTACATAAGCTCAACTAATTAGTGTGGTTTTGAGGAATAAGCCCTATATGACATTGCCTTTGCTTTGATATCACCTAAAGCACCCGTCTCTAAGTGTACAGGGGGGAAACCTTTGAGCAATGGACAGATGCAAGCTCTCGGGAATGAGAGCCGAACTCAGGTTAACTAAAAATGCGCAGTCATTCTGTTGCTATCTCCAAAAGCCTTGGATTGGATCTTATCAGCACTTTCTAAGCGTAAAATAACCGGGTTAATTTGTAAACTAGTTTAGCGTCTTATCCATTTATCCGAGCTTCAATAAATTAATGATTTGAATCTATTGGAGTGATTGTGTGTCTCACCCATTATACCACATAACCAACGCGTAGTATTATTAATATTCAACTAATAAACAAGTAAAAGTATTTGTAAGAATAGATACGAGAATTTTAAAGACGCTCAAATCTACTTACAAGAAAGGATAATTTTTTGTTAAAAAAAAAAAGAATTAATTATGAAATGTCTTGTTTTCTTATAAAAACAACAACTAGTCTTTTTTCTAAAAGGAAAGTACGCATTCTACTTGAAAATTGAACTAGAGCTTGTGAAATTTGAGCTTTATTTGATTAAGATGATTTCAGACCAAATAAAATACTTTTCTAAAATTTTGTTCTCTCTTCAATCGAAAACTTTAAGTACTGATCACTTTTTTCAACAAAACGCAAAATTTACATAAAAGTTTTGAAGAAAGGAAAGCTTTATTTTTACGTTGATATTGTAACACATTAACTAAATGATTCGGACATTCGGAATAGCCCATATATTGTTTCTCAGAGCGACATATGTTACATTAATAAGCAGTCATATGTGATCACCCTTTTGTTTGTAATGATATTTTTTAATAAAGAAAACACATAAAAGTAAATAATTTTTTAAAATTATAACTACAACAAACAAAATCTACCAAAATGTTGAACTTTAATCAGCAGACATAAAATCGGAATTATCTCAATGATATTCAAACTAAGCCAACAAAAATTTGCAACTTGTTCAAATGCAATCTGCAAATATATTTAAAAGTCGAAAGAAAAGAAAATTTTCAAAACGAATAAAGCAAGTTTTTAATGTGTCTTAAAATTTAAAAAATTTGTAATTGCTTTTGAAGAAGTTATATATATATATATTCTAAACAAAACTATTTTGGTCTAAAAATTATTCTTATTGGCACAGTAATAAAAATATCCAATAAAACCGATTTTAAAACAATACTGATGCTCAATAATTGATAAATAGGAGCTCAATATTCAAGAGAAAAAAAATTATTCACCTGATAATGTTTGTTTTAACTAACATACTTTGCTATTTTATGGTCAAGGGTAAAAAACATCAGTTATGATAAAGAAATTTTTCAACTTAAATCTCGAAAAGTGGATAATACAATATTTTTCATTGAAATACTGTCATAAAAAACATATTGTCAGATCTCAAAATATTCAAGGCATTTTCTAAAATAACAATAGCATAGTAAGCTATTTAATAAATATTAATATACCTGATACAAATTAATCGTCACAAATGTATCGAATTTTGTGATTCTGTTACATTAAATAAGAGACATTTTTCAGGGGGGATTTGTAAAAAGAAGCAAAAGAACTTCTGTCTTATTAGTCTCTGCACTCAGAAAACAATTGTCTGTTGCTATCCTAAGTACACCGGCGGCATAAACAATCTATAACAGGTGTTCTTTCAAAATCTTAAGCATTGCGACCTAATTTTTTAGAAACCCAATATAATGCGACTCGCTTCATCCTTGAGGCATTGAATTTTTTCAGAGACGAAGAGATAGGATCTTTCCGAAAGAGGTCTTATGGTTTGAAAAAGAAATTATTGTGAACACAAAAAATATTTATTATTAAATGTTTAAACTTTCATGAATGAATATTTTAAAATGATAAACAACATGTTCTTAGCTTATACTTTCTGCTCAATACTTTTAAATATATTGTAGAGAATGTTTAAGCAATATTTACAAAAGTAAGGTACTAAAATGAGAAATATTGAGATAAATTGTTATAAAATCGTCAAATTGCCTTTTTCCAATGTTCGTGTTATGAATTATTGCCAACAGGAATCAATTCGTAAAACACGTGAAGTATATCTGTACTTTAACAATAATTAATTCAAAAATATAATTGATATATATATATATATATATATATATATATATATATATATATATATATACGAGTCATTTTATACTTACCTCTGTTGTTTGAGAAAATACATTGTTACGGTATATACTTTTGAACTATGCTGCAACACATATATTTAATGTGAACTATTTTAGATATTTAAATTTAAAAAAATAATCCACAGGTAGATTGACATATTATTCCTTATGTTATAGAAGTGCTCAACAATATTTCATTCTGTGATTTTATACATTTAATTAATAATTTAGATATAAAATAATTAAGTAATTATTATTTTAGAATTAAATTAATCATTATTTTAGGTTTAAAGTTAATTATTATATTAAGTTTAAATAATAATTGTGTTTAGTTATTATAAAACAAATTATAGTATGTTCATCTTATACGATTGTCAAAATTTATGGAAGCTGAGTTTTTGCTTTTAATTTTCATGTTCAAAATTAAATTACGATTTATTTTTATAGATTGTTCATTTGTAATTACAGTATATACAGGAAGAGGGAATATAATTACAAAAACATGTTTGGGGTGAAAACGAAATTATATAAAATGACAGTAATTGTAATTTGCAAAATAATTGTATCGTAATGCTAATACTCTGAATTACAGATTAAAAAATAATTATAGTAGAAAAAAGAAGTGTTAATTCAGAAAGGTAAAATTGTTCTTGAAGAAAAACGAAGAACTAGACTTTGCGATAATTATTTCTTTAACCGGATGCGGATCACCTTTTTAAAATTAGAATTCGATACATCTGGCACTATTCTCAGATAACGTATTCATGACGAAAATAATTCTTTGCTACAATTCTAATCTTCATTGATATACAATTCTAATCTTTATATAGGAGTAAAGTTAATATCAGAATTGATAAAGTGCACGAAATATAGCATTTCACAATTCATAGGCTTTTTTGTACCTGCGACGTTTTACAAGTAGATAGAAATCCGTAGTAAATAAAATACAATAAATTTACAATCTTTTAATTTTATTACGTTTCATTCAATACATCCTAAACTATGACTGGAAATTTTCTTCACTGACATTTTTTCCTGATAACTTAAATTTATGTAAGAATAATTCATTAGTATAACATTCTGAGGGACATATTCAGACCGGGACCTAGAAGTCTCTCCTGGTCCGCGAAATGTAGTCGGGTCACATTGTTCCACAAGATTGAGAAAGATGAAGAATAAGAACCTCAAAAAGGTTACATCTCGAGGGTTTTTTTTTATCTTGTTATACTCATTTCTACTTTTCTTTTTAAGTTTTTTCCCTCTTACAGCATCCATTGAAAAAGTATCGGAGGCAATTGAACATCTGAAAGCTTTGAGAACTTGAAAGCTAATGAACAATGTAATCATCAACGTAAAGAGTTTCACTTGAGTGTATGTGCTTCGCTATAATTTAGTTTGAATCTCTCAAACGGTATGCAAGCTAAGCAATGTAAAATCAAATCAAATAAACAAACTAGTGAACAGTATTCCCAAAATAATCATTTTCCAAGACTCAAAATGATTCTTTATTTAATCTTCATATATTATCCTACTTTAATGATCCTAGAGCAGTCATGGTGAACCGTGTCAAAGGTGATAAGTCAAAACATTTTGGGTGATACATATTGCCTAAGAACAGTCATCTCGAAACATACAACAAGTCTCGAACAAACAATTAAAATAATTCAGCATCCTTATGTAGAAATTTACAGTACTTTGGAATTAAATGGTCTGCAATGGATGCAAATTGATAATTTGGAGATGTAGAATTTCAATCCGGACCGAAGTGCTTATCAACATGAAGTTGAAACTTTAGAATCTGGAAAGAATTTCTTTGGGGAATGAAAAAGAATTCTACTACGAACAGGAATATAACAGAGTGCTTGGAACAGATTAATAGACACTTTTGAGAGACCTTATTAAAAGTATTAAATAATATAAAATCTATTAAAAGATACCGACTGATAGATGAAATTAAAAGAACTAGCTTGTGTTAGATGAACATGAAATACCAACCTACAATTGAAGATTTAGCAAATGAAATTCAGCAACCAAAAGTTCGTTAATGTAAAACTTTTTTAATATGTATAGATATTATTATTATTTTTAATATATATAGATGTCAAACTTTTATATCATATACAGTTCAATTTTTCAAATATTTTTGAAGGAATTTAAGACCTTTCGAATTTATTAGAAGTCTGAAGCTCAGTTTATGTTGTTTAAAGTTTATATGAGATTTTTTATGTGATTGTTTTAAATGAGTGCTTTAAATTTAGAAGAACTGTTTTTAGTAATAGAAATATTTACGAAGCTTTTCAAAATGAAATTGAAAATTTCAATAATTAAAGTGATTAAAAAGGGTAACAAAGAGCTAAAAAAATTAGAGATATTGTAATGATGAAAACACTTTTTTCCGCAATAAAACAAATTAGCTGAAATTTCCCGGTCTAATGAAGAAAACACAACTTTTTCAGTCAAATTCAATTTTATTCATCAACATAGTCTCCCTCAAGAGAGATGCAATCATTCTAGTGCTTCTCTAACACTTCGATATCTTTCTAGAAGAATGTATTTATCTTCGGCCTCGAAGTAGGCGTTTGTTTCAGCGATCACCTCCTCAATCGAGTCAAATTTTTTTCCGTCAAGCATTTTTTTTTTTTAGGTCTGCGAACAGGTAATAATTGTCGCTGAAGGCCAAATATAGAGAATAAGGTGGACGCGGAAGCGATTCGAAGTGTAATTCGTGCAATTTTGCCATCGTAACCAGACTTGTGACACAGAGCATTGCCTTGTTACGTTGAGCTATTCGCGATTTTCTCTTCACTAACCTTGGGGGACTTTAATATATTGGGATGCCACGTGTGCTAACACGTGGCACCCACTACGAAAATAGCTTTCTCATAGACAAATGTTCATGCAAAATAAAGCCTATACGTTCCTTTGATATACTTAGAGTATCAGCTATCTCCTGCAACTTCACTTTAAGGTTTGTCAAAACGATTTTGTGAACTTTTTTTAATGTTTTCCGGTATAACAAGCTATTTTGGAGACTAGAGAGTAGCCCACCATCGGTGTTCGTACGATCACGTTTAAATTCAGCAAACCAGTCACTAATGGTTGATTTTCCTGGGGCAGAGTCCTGATAACACTTATCAAGAAATACTTTCGTTTCAATGGTGTTTTTTACCCGTCAAAACGTAATGTTTTATCACCGCACGAAATTCTTTTTTTTGCCCATTGTTTTGAAAAAAAAAAAAAAAAAATTCACTAAAGCCACTGTAGCTTTTGAACCAAACGTCAAATCGTCATAAAAGTTTTACAGCTATCCTTTGAAAATTAGTACTTACTAAAAAAATATTAATTCTGTATTTGGGGTGTCATCTGTGAGTCATACCGGGAACTTACCAGCCGATGTGTTATTTCTATTTTATTCAGATAATAAAAACAGTTTTCTTCATTCTCTTTCCATTCACTTAGATTTCCGTAAGTGAAACTTTTTATAAATGCAAAATGAACCAGAGAACAACATATTTTACATTCACTGAAATTTTCTATTCAGAGATAATTATTAAAGTTTCACACATTTTTTTTTTTTAAAAATTATGGATTAGTTTCAGAATTCTTTCTAGACACTGATTAAAATTTATAAAAATCAAATAAAAGTAAGACTTTTCTGATACGATGTTAAAAGTTATCATTTTCTATGATCTTTTAAGTTTATAAAAAAAATGAGGATGTAGATCAACTTAGTGTTTTAGCTTTACAAACGGATTTCTGAAAACAAGTTCAATTACGAATGCTTTTTTAAAGTATTTATGTCGATTGTAACGATATGTTTTGTATTTATGCTTGTGTGGACTTATTTTCAACTTCACCAAATAAAATCTGACAAACATTTTTTGGTTGATATTTTCACTTGAAGACACAAAAAATGCTTAATTTCGGTTTGTCATAAAATTGCTATATGTCCTTTTATTGAGCGAAGTGTAATTTCATTTAAATTTTTACAACTGTTTTTAACTCTATTAATATAATTTTCCTAAAATATAATAACGCAAGATATTATTAAGTTATATAATCTGTTAAATATTGTTGTGTTGCTATTTATTGTTTTAAAAAGAGTTTAAGACAGGTAGAGAAGCTTTAACTTTATTTACAGAACAGTATTGTATGAAACACCGAATTCCGCTTAGTTCGAAATGCTTTGAGTGTTATCAAATCTGGCTGTTGCTACTCGAGTTACAGAAATGATTGAAATATACAACGATTCTCCCACGCTAATTGAAAAGTTACTTACGTTTTTAGATTTACAAAAGTATTGAAACAAGACCTGAAAATCAAATCTTACATTTAAATTATTTATTTCATAGAAAAATTGAAAGAAAAATAATCAAAATTCAAAAGTTCTCATATAATTAAACGTTGAATTGATTTTTGTAAACGCGTTGCACAACGGAGCGCAAAAGTTGTTTCTGAGTATTGTGAAAACTTTTTGTTAGAGGGACATTTATGTGTGATTTAGGATTAGGAGGTGGGGTTAAGGTAACATCTCGAGTATTTTGCTTCTGAGACGATGAACTGGTTGTTTGTCTGCATTAATTTCTTTTTTGTCGATGTAATCGTTGAGAGTTATTGATTTACTAGTTGTCGTGTCTTGTAATTAATGGATAGGCTCATAAGTAAGACGCACCAGGGAATATTTTGTAAATCTATATTTGAACATTTTAATATTTTATGAAAACTACACAACGTAACAATTGATATAAAACTATATTGCATATTTACAAGTCTATCATTCTATTGTTGCCGTTAGCATCTCGGTTCGTTCTAATTATTTTACATTGAATTATGCGACATGACGTCACTTACACTAACACATTCTATTGGATAGCGTTGACAGCAGTTTTTGACTCTAGCATTAGATAAACGTTCAAACTGCACGAGAGAAAACTATCGATCAGTTTGATAAAAGCGAAGTTTATCAAAGAGTGTGTGAGTATGTATATGTCTTTTGATGACGTATCCATCATCTTGTTCAACCAAATAAAGTTCGTGTCCCAATAGCTCAACAACTGTGTACCATACTTCCACAGAGTATAATTCCTGGATTGTTCTCAATCCCCGATTTTGAATAACTTTTCAAAATATCGTTGGTGTGCCTTATTCTTATAGGCACCGGTTGGTAAAGGCATGATGATGTCCAAATTAGTTCATATATTTTCTCCATACAGTAGCTTTATAGGTGCATGATGATATCCAATTTAATTCATATATTTTTTCCATACTGTAGTTTTGCAGGTGCCTTTCCACTAAAAAGGTATAGATCTACAATATATAGAGAAAAATGTACAGAGTTTTTCATGAAAAGTGCATGTTAGAAATTGCATACAACTGAGTTCCTTTTTTTAATGTTTGGCAATATCATTCAACATGCCTATTTGTTGAAGGGTGTCCTGAAGCAATCTACTTTTGCCGTATGCTACTACTTTTTAAAAAAATAATGAATTCTTGAGATTTGTGTGAATATCAATGCATCACCATTAACCGAAATTTAGGGTAATCCATGATAGCTGAATATTTCTCGCAATTTGTAGTTGTAAACTCAGTATTCGGATTTTTCTTCATTTCGTAAGTCTTAGGCCATTTAGATTATTCATCAGTTACAAGATGAAACGCATGCCCCATAAATGATTCAGCATAATCCATATACACGGGTTGCTAATCATTTGTAAAAGCATCCCAATTATGAATAAAAGCTCTCTGATAATTGTGCTTTCCATCTCAGGAGTCCCTTCAACTTTTAACTCAATATTCTATGTTAGAATCGATATTTTTCCAGTGAGTGAGTGAGTGAATGTAAAGTTTATTGGCGCAAGAGCCAGTTATGGCTATGCTGCGCCAAACAAGATTAAACTGTGGTCTAGACGGGAAGTTGAAATAAAGGTAAAATGTGGTTGACAAGGAGGATCGAAAATAGAGAAGGCGATATTTTTCCAGTAGCGATAATTTCTAACAAGTGCTTTCATTTTGACTATGCCAACTTGAGTAAAGTATTATTCTTGAAGAATACTCGTAGCTGGTTGAGGGTTTTTTTAGTAACTACGCACTAGCCTCTAAGACATATTCCTTCTTGGAGCATTATTTATGAATCACATACATTTGCATTTAGAATATTTTCTTTTGATCGGGAAAATCCTTCATCGGGTGCTGTTTCTATATGTGTATCATTGGCGATATCTGTTTCTAGAGAAATATGTCGAATAACAGTTTCTTGAAGAAGGTATGCATCGTTAATAATTTGAACTTTATTTTTAGATAAAGGAAAAGGATGTCGAAAAAAATAATCCACTTTAGCATGATCTGTTGATTTTCGATGCTCAATGGTGTAGTAAAAATTAGAAAGAGAGATAACGTAACATTCTGATCACTGCTAAAACCAATAGTTCCTTTACTGGATGCAGGAGTTCATCATGGGATTGTTATTGACGCTAAATGTAAATTTTATTCCTAAAATATATAAAATCATAAGATTTCTTTCACGCTCAATAAACAGGTGTCGCTTTCTTACCAAGTTGGCTATGATTTCTTTCTGAAGTAGTAAGTGATTTTCAGGTAAATGCAGATGGTCGTTCATCACCGTCTGGTTTAAATACGAAAGAATTTCAGGGAATCCAAATGGACTTGCATTTGTTGTTAAAATTAAGGGTAGATCTGGATTAAAAGGTGTAAGCATTTAATCACTAGCTACTTCAAATTTATCTTTAATCCATTTTTTTCACATTCAGCTATCCATTTATATGAAACTTTTTCCCTTAGCAGTTTATTTAATGGTTATAATAAAGTTGAGGCATTTTGTAAAAATTTAAAATAATACATCTAAAGTCCTAATTATTTTCTTAATTCGTCTATGGTTTTCGGTCTAGATACATCCTGAACCTGCTTTTATTTTATTGGGAGATTTCCGAAAATTTTCTGAGCTGATAATATGCCCTAATATCCCTTTTATTAAAAATTAACATTTGTTTAAATTAACATGATGGAATGCTGTATTTACTGAGTGTTTTTAATACATTTTTTTAACGATCCAGGCTTTTTTCTTACGATACTCCCTGATTTATAATGTATTCTAAATATGCAATAAATCCTTCTTAATCTTGAACAAATTGATCAATAGATGCGTAAAATTCATTTGGTGCTGATTTGATGCCGAAAAATAATCGCTTCATTATATACGTTCCCTTATGTGTAGAGATTTTTTTTTTGTATTTAGTGCTATCATTATCAACTATTAAATGTAAATACACTTTATAAATATCAAGAACGGAAAATTATATTCCACTTCCACCTTGTTAAAAATATCTTCATTGCATGGTATTTGGTATCTGGCTTTTTGAAATGGCTTATTAACGAGGACTTTGTAGGTAGAGCAAATTCAAATTGACCCGCCGGACTATGGAACTACAACAAGAGGTGTTCCCCATTCAGAATAATCGATTTTTTCAACAATGATTTCGGATTCCAATTTATTCAGTTCTACGATTAATTTACTCTAACAGTGTATAAGGGAAAATGCGGTGCTTTATTAATAAAGGCGTGGTGCCATTACATAATTTCAAAGAACACTTGAAGTCTATAATTTGACCTACTTTCGGTTCGAATACATCTCAATAATTTTCACAATTTTAGAATCTATTTTTTAACGTTAAAAATGGAATCTTTTTAACATTAATAGATTTATTTATTGCATTTAATTTAATTTTCATACTTCTTATCCAATTTCAACATTAGATTGCTTCTTTATTTAATTTTACTAAATTCAATACTTCTTCACTTGAGTATCCGTTGTAACATGCATTTCCTTTAAGAAAATCCAAATGGCTTAAAAATTTCACCAGTATAACTGTAGAACACTGTGTTCGTTTCAAAAATTGGATTGTTAATACGTAAATTCTTAAGTTCATCTATATTCATAATACTTACTAAGCTACTTGCAGAATCACATTAGAAACCGATGTCAGTGGCATTTATTTCAACGTAAGTAAATAGTGTATGCTCAATCAATACAAACATCAATAGTATGACTAATTTCATAACTATTAGAATTTTCTATTTGGTTAATATCAGTATTTCTAGATTCGAATTTTGCTTTACGTTTCATGAGTTCCGAAATTAAAAAAACTTTTTCAGTGTGTCCTTTCTTTGAGCAAAAATGACATATTAATCTTGTTTTGTACGATACTGTGATGTTTTGCAATTATTTTTGCCTCAATGTAGACAAACTATTTCCAAGCCATGTTCTTTTTAAGTTGACTGGGTTTCTATTTCGACTAGCTTATCAATCGCATTTCCATTGTTTTGAATTGGATTGTGACCGGAAGGTTTCGGTTGATATGTTGGAACTGGAAATTTTATTTACACTGTTTGGGAGATGAACTACTTTTATAGATTTCTTTATTTTCAATATTTGAAGCTTTAATAACCGAAGCAATATCTACTGCTTTTTCAAAAGTAAAATCAGACTGTTCTAGAATTTTTTTTAAATGTCAGCATCAAATAAAATACAAATGAATAGCTCTCGTAATATTAAGGTGGATACTGATTTAGCATGTTCAATATTTTCACAACTAGATTTAAAACTTGGAGTTTTTAAAAGAGTTCTGAAAGAGCGGTAATGTTAGATGAAATTGATTCACCTGGTTGAGCTCTGTTGAAAAAGTTGTGGTTATCTTATAGTATAATGACACATTTACACAAGAGTTCTAAAAGAACTGAAGTATTTCACTATAAGCCTTTGTAGAGGTAAGTTAAGAACTGTGACGCTGTAGAAAACCTTAAAAGTAGTAGCTGTTTCACACCAGCAGCGTTCAGTGTCGTGTCTGTATTTCCTTTTATTTTGAAGAAACTTCAATATAGAAGAGTTTAATATATTCATCAAAGGTTTCCACATTCTCGTCATAAGTGAACATTAAGTCTGAAGATGTTGGGCCTTTGCTTCCTATTGCATTTTTCAGAAGGATTCTGGTTTTTCAGAGAGCTGGAGTTTCAGGAAGTTTTCTGACGAATGAGTGAGTGAGTGAATGTAAAGTTTATTGACACAAGAGCCAGATATGGCTATGCTGCGCCAAACAAGATTAAACTGTGGTCTAGACGTGAAGTTGAAAAAAAGGTAAAAATGGTTGACAAGAAGGAGGGTCGAAAATAGAGAAAGATCGCTAGGGTATCCCGGGAGTGCGTCACCCGTGTTTACCAAAGACAGTAAACCCCATGGGAAAGAAAAAGATCACTAAGGTGCCTCGGGGTAGTTATCTGACGAAAGTATTTAAAAGCTGTGAAGAGATCCTAGATTTCAGACATGATGATTTTTCACACGCTGTCAAATTATTGTGTTACTATTTAATGTTTTATGGGGGTTTAATATAATAGAGAAGCTTTAAGCAATACCTAACTTTATTTTCGGAACAATACTGTACGAGATATCGAATTCCGGTTAGTTCGAAATGTGTTGAGCAGCAACACCCAATTTGGTTGTTGACGCTCACATTACAGAAAGAATTGAAATACGCGCCAAATATTTCCTAATTTTTTTCCCTTACATACAAATAAAAGTTTCCTCATCTTAGAAAAATTTATGAAGAAGCATTACCTGATTCATACTAAGATGATAATCTATGAAATACTGACTAATGTACCGCTGACGGCTATGGCAACATAAAAAATGCAGAAATAGGGGAAATGAATACAATATTGAAATAGGGGAAATGCGAAACTTTTTGAAAAGCTGAAGTAATCAGAAGTTTCCGCCGGTACTAATCACTATTCTTGGTACTAATTTGCCTGATAATATCAAACTCTGGTTTATTATCCAATGCATCCAAATTTTCTATGAGAAACCCAGATAATGCAATAGATATTTCAGTTTTTATCACACCTCTCGATTTTGTCAAAAACCAATCATTTGTGTTAATTGTGGTATAACACACACTGGCTCTTGCACCACTTCTGTTACATGCACTAACTGCAAACGAGACCATCCAGCTAATTCCCTTTTATGTTCTATATTCATTAAAGAAAAACAGATTATGTAATATAAATCCACGAATCATTTACCTTTAGGAGAGGCAAGGAGGAAGTACCAGAAAGAAACTTCAGATAGCTATACCAAAACTTTAAAAACAAACCCACCAGACCAAAATATTGAAAACTTAGAGAAAATGTTAGAAAGTATTGTTACATCTTTCCAGGCTGCCTTAGAAAAATAAACAATAGTCATCATGAAAAATGTCCAAAAAATGGAGACCATGTTTGTATAACTGTCCAATATGTTTGAAATGGGGGAGGGGAATCTACATCTCCGAGTCAGAAAAAGTCCTCAAATAAAAAGCATCAGAACTTTTGTGTCCCCATATAGGGTGCATCGAGTAACCTGCAGAATGCATCAAATGAAATTGATATTGGATGATCCATTTAAATAAAGTTTAATATTTATATTTTTATGTGGACTAATTCTCCATGATTAAAAAAAATTATTTTTTTCTATCCCTCCAGGGGAGGGGAGAATTTAGCAAATTTTCCCTATTTTTTAAACGTATTTTCTGCAGTGTAATTGTAGAAGCGTTAAAAACAAATCAATTTGGTTCCATATCCCTCCCTTCAGCAAGACAGACGTATGGATCTTTCAGGAAGCATTTTGAAACCTGGCGTCGAATTTATTTTCCAGGGAAAATAATTTTCAGACAAGATAGACTCAACAGACCAGGAGGAGGACCACTAAGAGCAGTACCAGCAAACTTTTCTGCTCGTCAAATCACTTCAATTGTACAAATGCCAGATATTGAAATGCTAATTATACAAATATATATTATTAACATCTCCTTTTACATAAACTCATATACTCCACAGGGACTTAATATCTCATTTATCAAATCCTACTTGGAATCCTTAGAAGATCCAGTCTTAATTTTTAGTGACCTTAACCTACATCACCCAATGTGGTGTTCGAACCATATTTCGCCTAATAGTACTGATTTTGAAAAATTGTTAACAGACTCCAATTTTATCATTCTCAATACTACTACTCTAACCCACAAAGGTAATATAAGCTCAGCTACTCTGATTGATCTCACCCTTGGCTCTGCAAACTTATTCGGAAAATACTAATACTATAGAAAACCTTACCGATACAATCTCAGAAATAATCCGAAATAACACCAAAGAAATACGATTATCCAATAAGTCACTTCCTTCATGGTAGAACAGCACCTGCTATAATTTATACAGGCTCAAAAAAAAACTTTTCCACAAAATAGCTATAAACGATATATCACCACAATTCTGGATAAAATATAAATAGTATTTGAGCAAACTGAGATATCGCATTAAACAAGAGAAAGCAAAGCACTGGGATGAAATATGTAATAAATTGTTTAATCCTAAGATCTTCAACAGCCTTCTCTGAAAACTTACATTGAAAAGAATGCAGAATAAACATTAAACCTCCTCCAGTACCAAAAAATATGTAACTCTACCTCAAAAACAAACTAATCTTTTTGCAAACTACTTCGCATCCAATAACGGTTCACACGAAACAATTCCCCTGGATTTTCTCCATAAAGAAAACGACCTTCTTAATAAACCTCTCCATATTTCCGAGTTAAACAGAGATATAAAATAAGCTAAAAATACTACCCCAGGAGCAGATCAGATTAAAACAACTTTCCTAAAACACTTGAACAATAAACAAAGAATTATTGTTTTATTTTCAGAATTCAATTGTACCTCAGTCATGGAAACATGCAATTATTCTTCCAATTCCAAAACCGGGCAAGGACAAAAATAAAATTTCATCCTATAGACCAATAGCTCTAACTTCCGTATATTCTAAGACATTTGAAAGAAACTTAGCTGGACGCATTTCTTACTTTCTGACAATAGAACGAAAACTTCACTCTCATCATTATGGCTTTGTACAATTTAAAGACAGTGGAACTGCCACATACCTCATTAATAAAGCTTTCTTAGATACCAAACGAGAGAAGAAAATTTTTCATGGGAATTAGCCTTGATATAAAAGGAGCTTATGACTCGGTTTATATTCTGGCTAATTCCCATGAAAAATTTTCTTATTTATTATCGAGCTTATGACTCGGTTTATATAGATGATCTGTTACACAAATGCCTTCAAATTAGAATTACCAGGAAAATAGCTTTATGGATTCACAAATTTCTAATTATTCGATCTCTTCAGATTCGATGGAGGGGCATCTTATCGCAAAAATCTGTTTCAAAAGGAGTCCCTCAGGGCAGTACCCTTTCCCCCGTATTAATTACTATTCATATGCATGATATCTTCGAAACATTGGAAACAGGAGTAGAATGCTCAGTTTATGCAGATGATATTTTTATTTATTGTTCTCATCAGTCCTTGGATATAGTCGGTAGAAAATTGCAAAATACACTGGTTATCATAAATTAAGGAAAATTCACAAAAATCGCGATAACTCAAGAAATTGCACATGGAATTTTATGAAACTTACCCACAATATACAACACATAGTAAGGTATTAAACAACATAAAAAGAAATTATCAGACATTAATAGTAGTATAGAAATTAGCACATGTATAAAATAAACAAATTGGAAGTATCGGTTTGCAATAGAAAAAGTACCTTTAATATGGAATATGATTGCCTCTAGAAGCAATACAGCACAAACAGCGATGTGTGATGCTTTCAATTATGCGGTCTATCAGTTCAATAGGAAGTGAGAGCCATTGCTCTTGTAAAGCAGATGCAAGCGCGGCAAGGGTCTGAGGGGGCAGATTGATGGCAGATACACGCCTCCCTAGAGCATCCCAAACGTGCTCGATAGGATTCAAGTCCGGGGATAGAGCTGGCCACTCCATGCGCGTAATTGTTTCCTGTTGAAGATAATCATCAACAATGCGAGCTCTGTGTGGTCTTGCATTATCGTCCTGTAACAGGAAGCAATCACCAATCGCCCCGGCATATGGGCGCACATAAGCATCAAGGATGTTGTCTCGATAAACCTGAGCATTCACGGTTCCCCTTGGAAAGACATGGAGGTCTGTGCGCCCTCCTAAGGATATGCCTCCCCAAACACAGACACTGCCTCTTCCGTATGCATCTCTTTCACGGATGTTTGATGGATGATAACGGGTCCCAGGTTCTCTCCATATCAAATAACGTCTACTGTCACTTTCTAGACTAAACCTGGACTCATCCGTAAAGAGAACAGGCCTCCATTGATCTGACGTCCAGTGGACATGTTGTCGGGCCCACTGCAAACGGTCTCTCCTATGGCGTGATGTGAGCGGCACGCAAATGGCTGGTCGTCTCGCATACAGACCACCTTCGTGGAGCCTTCTGCGCACAGTTGACGTTGACACCAACCTTCCGGTGGCTGCAGCAAGAGAGGATCCAAGATGTGTCGGAGTAGCGGTTCTATTCCTGCGTGCACTTAATGTCAAATATCGGTCATCGGCACTGGTCGTAACAGTTGGCCGTCCTTGACTGAACCTCCTAGATGCCGAATCTGTGGTTTGAAATTGCCTCCAAAGTCTATGAACCACAGATGGACTCACATTTAGCCATCTGACCACTTCTGATTGACTCTGCCCTGCCTCTAGTCTCCCGATGGCTCTCCATCGCAGTTCTTCAGGCAAATGATGCCTAGAGGTCATTATTACGAATTGGCTATCTCAGATTTTCAATGTCGCAATCACAGTAAAATTTGTGTGCTTTCTCTCAAACTTGGACTTTTATGCTCCAGGCAGATGACGTAAGCCGAGTGCAGCGTCACTAATTTGCATATTGCAATTTTACTCAGCTACTCTTAGTGGACAACATATGCAAATTTTGCACGGTTTGGCTTACTTTTGAAAGAGTTATCGCTATTTTTGTGATTTTTCCTTAATTTATGATAACCAGTGTACCTTAGAAGGAATAACACAATGATGCAACTATTGGAAATTATCCCGAAGTCCTGATAAGAGTACAATTGCAGAATTATCAAATAAAAGAATACAAATGTTTTCTAATATTATATTGACAGGATTCCCTCTCACATGGAAAACTTCCGATAGATATCTAGGATTATATTTTTCCAAACAGAATAAAAATCTTATAACAATGAACCCCATGAAAAACAAAGCTTAGAAAAAAATCAATGGCCTTAAAGAAATAACATATAAGCACTTCGGTCCAAGAGCAAAGAACTTGATCAAATTAACTAATAATAGTATTTGCTGCACCCTTTATTATACATGTCATATCATTAACAAATGGTCAGATAACCAGCTCAAACCTTTTAACATCATTCAAACGAAAGCACTTAGAATAGCATAGGATTTATCACAATAGACTCCAAACATTGTACCATTACAAATAGCTGATTAGGAAATACTGTCGGAGAAAATAAGAAGGGTAGCGAATAAATTTTTTATCTCCCAAATTTCAAACGGTGACTTTTCTCTTCTGCATCTCAATGGCCCTGGTACTATAGTTCTAAATATTCCGGAAGAGGACAAAAACAAATCTCTAATGCTTTTCATATATTGAATATTAATTGGCAGCAAATAATATGTATCCCTAGATTTCTGTACTTTACAGAGCTTCCATATGAAATTTAAACCAATGAATTTGAATTTCAGAACAGAAACCTTCCTTCTTTTATCATCAGAGGATTATTTGACGAAATAGTGAGCAATAACTACCGAGATTATTTCATTATAGCTACGGATGCTTCAAAAAACCATAACATGACTTCGATTACCGGCATAATGAAAAATTCCTCCTTTGCTTACAGTTTAAACCTCATCAACACTATATTTACAGCAGAAGCTCTAGCCATACGCCAAGCTCTAGATGATCACAAGGGATTAAGTAAAAAATTGTTAATTTTATCAGATAGTCACTATATTCTAACTGCTCTAAATATTATAATATAATCTCCAAAAGTTATTCATAGATTAGCCAGCAAAGTTTTCATCATTTCGCAATTTCAAACTCGAATGGTACTACCATGGACTCCGGGACACTCGAAAATTGTTTGGATTTAACAGGTGGATTATCTCGCATAATCGGTTACGAAGTCCAACATTTACATCGACTGGATTGCTTCGGCGGATATCCATAGCAACATCTACAAAAAAAAAAAAAAAAAAAAAAAGAATTAAAAAAAACTAAAGAAATTTTTTTATTGATGTAAATATTTTGAAGACTTGGGAAACATTCCGACTACAGACAAAATATCCAAGCGGACAAAAAGCAGAAGAGAGGAAATTCTCATCACTCGAATCATCTGTAAAATGATCATAACTCCTGAGCTTTTACACGAATTCCACCTACAGGATAATCAATTTGTAGCACATGTAACCATATCAACGATTTAGAGCATACCCTTTTAAATTGTAACAAATATTCATAGAACAGAATACTACCTTTGAAGAACTTTTAGAAACAGTAGTCACTAATAAACAAGTGTTCAGAATATTCATACAGAAACTAAAGTACTTTGACATCTTCTCAATGAAATACATCTTTTAAACGGGATTATAGCTTTTGATGCTCTATATACAAATAATTCAACGGAACAATCAATCAATAAAGGGAAACAGATCTTTCCTGATTAGCAACGCGTTTTTGTTTGTGAGGCATATAAAAAAAATAAATACTTGATCTGTTGAATGAATGGGAGAGTGTTTTGGCTACTAATCTCATTAAAAAAATTAACAATGTAGATTTTTTATACATTGTGTGTACATCTCAAGTAATAAATTGATGTAACAATTTTAGACCGTGAAAATTAAATTTGATTCAAAACAAAACATGCGTAATATGCTATCCGTGACAGTGGAGACATGCTCTTCAAATGTCAAATTTTTATTCTTTAAATAAACCAATTATGAATATTTCTCGACACAATTGTCGATATTAATTACCTTGAGATGTAATTTATTTTGTTAATTGTAAAAAAAATTCTATTCATATCAATATTGCTCTATTTTTTTTTTTTTTTAAAGTATTTGTTGTGGCCTTGGACGTAACCACGTGAGATTCCAAACGCCATAAGATTCAATCATGTTATTGTTCAATTTCATAGGCGCGGGAAACCGCGTTTTGATAACAAAGAGGGTGGCAGTATTCGACCTTTTTAACCAGACACGACTTTCACTTTTCATGGAAGCAAAAGCGAAATCTGTGTACGAGGTATGTTACTCTTGAAAATCCACAAATGAATTAATGTTTATTTTATTTTTTACGTTTTATCTATTAGAAATATGAAGAATTTTAATGAGAATAGTAAATGTATACCACTTTCTCCAAAGCATTCATATGTGTTTACTGTCATTTACTGAGAGCTTTCCTTTTTATTTAGATTGAGAAAAAAGCTTAATGAACTGAATAAAATGGAAATTTTTATGCAGGAAAAGAAATCATATCGTTGAATAAGATTTTTTGTAGAGAATTATAATGTCTTCTAGAGTTTTGGTTATTAATTTATATAGTTTGGATTAAAAATAAGATTTTTACTTTTTAAAGTTGTAATTAACTCATTTTTATATATAATTTTAATTGAAAACTTCTGTTGGTTATTTGAAAAGGAAAAATATTCTGTGTTAAAATTAATATTATAATGCACATAAAATAGTTTGTGTTGTGGAATTTGAAATTAATGCAAACATGTGAAAATGTTTATTTTTAGCATTGTGAAATTGTTATCTTCATTATCTCTATTCACAAATATAAAAAATTCTCATGGATTAAGACTATGATATGATTGATATATTGTTTGTGGTTCTGATTTTTGGAATGATAAAAAGTAAGGATTTCTCTGATAATGACAATGAAGAGATTTGATATGTTGTCAAATATACCTGTCTCTGATACCTAAAATTTTGTGATATAAAAAAGTTGAATGTTCTTAGATATGTGTGTGTGATTATTGTATTCTAAGCACATAAAAGGAATTAAAGCATTTGTATTTAATAGTAAATGTTTTCAGATTTATGAAAATTTTAAACTTGAAAATCAAGTAATTCATTTTTGAAGCTTAAAATTTTTTATGAATTAAACTTTATCATGTAATATTAATGAATAATTTTTCTATTTTGTAAAATATGTACAATTTTGATATATTTATCCAGAGCATAAATCATGCTAAAAGTTATTTTTATAATACTTATAATGTTTTGTTAAATTTTTTTTATATTAGGAGGCAGTGTATGCCCTGAATGGATTACAGAGTAATTCTTCAGTGCTTCAAAAAGCTCGTGAAGAGAGAAGCGCTAAAGCCTATCAGAATCTAATTGATACCGAAAAGCATTTAAAAACTTTAGGTGTAAAGGTATTTGTATTGATTATTTTTTAAATTTAATATGTTTGAGATGCTTTAATGCATATTATACTTCTATATTTTTTTTTAATTTAAAATGAATCGTTTTAAGTTATTCCTAAATAATAAATGACAATTTCATACATTTAATGTAAATCGAAAGGAAATTAAATTTTGATTATATTAATAATATTATCAAATTTTAGTTCAAAATTAAAGAAAGTAAACTATTTCATATTTTTTTTTATAAATTGTTTCAAAGGCAACACATTTTGTGCAGTTACTGGGGCAATTTGTCTCTTCATTGTAAATAGGGGATTAAATTACAAGATTATTCTTTTTTCACTGTTAAAAACTTTAAATTGTTAGTTTAAATGTGAAAGGAATAAGTGGAGAAAATTAGTACAGAAAATAAAGTGTCTTAGAAGTGACTAAAATGCTGATAAGCAGTCTAAACCAGTGTCTGCCAACCTTTTTTTTTACTATGCCCCCATAATCTTTTTAAAAATTCCTATGTCCCCCCTATATGTAGATATATATATACATATTTATGCTCTAAATGAGTCCTTTTTCGCATTGTCCCCATTAAGAATCTAATGGTCCCCTTGTGGGACGTAAGCCTCACATTGAGAAACATTAGTCTAAACTAACAAAGAAAATTATATTTTAGAATAAATTTTTACTATTAAAGTAATAATAATTATTTTCTTAAACAAACCGGTCAAAACTTTTTACACATCCATTAAAAATTTGCTTAAATGAATTTGTTGCTTCATTTCAGATTTCACTGTTTTATTATAATTGAAAGCATAATATTGGGATTTAAGGGATTAGTAGCTTCTGATATTAATGTATGATATAATTGAAATACTTCTCATAATATTTCTTTAATTATTAATTATTTGAACCATTGGTTCTGGTTAAGTTTCATGCATGTTTAATTCTATATATAACTTTAACTAATAAACTTGACAATTATAAGCTTTCTATAACTTATTTAAGTTTTTGTTATTTGTTTCATTTCAAAATTACCTTCAAGAGGAGAAAGTGAGTTTATGTTATTCTACATATTATGTAGAGTAACTTAAACAAGTGTTTAATATTAAAATTAAAATAATTATTAATAATCATTCATAGTTTTTTGCTTTTGCAAATTCTAATTTTTAAGAGATTGCATTTTAATTATAGTTAATAAATTACATGTTTAACAAATTATTTTGAATTCTTATTTTAGATTTTTCTTCATTTTCTAAACTGTAAATTTATTATTTATTTTAATATTAAGTAATGTTTATTTCTTGTGTAAGAGAATGAAATTTTTAAAGTAGTGTTCTAAATAAATAAATAAATAAAAAAAAAAATGATAGTTAAAAAAAATAAAACCTTTTTGTGAACAGATTTTTAAGATGTAACTCAGAGATTTATATTTGAAGGTAAAAATATTTTTTCCTCTAGTAAAATATATAAAAGTATGTTTTAATCATTTATTAACAAACATGTTATGAATGGGTTAAAAACATTGCAAATGTGCTTTTATTAATTCAAAAGATTAATGAAATGGTTCCTCTGTACTAAATCTAAATTGTATATTCAACTTAATAACTAAGCTAAAGCGTTCTTTATTCCAGCTTGAAGATTTGGATGCTTTAAATATAATACATGTTGCTGGTACAAAAGGAAAAGGCTCTACTTGTGCATTTTCAGAGTCTATTTTAAGAAAACATGGATATAAAACAGGTTTTTATAGGTGATTATATACATTTTGGCAGAAACTATCTTTTAAAAAATTGACATGTAATTTATTCTGAACAGTTGTAATGATTAATATTAAATTGCTGTAACCCTATGTACTTGTTAGTTTTATTAGGTTAATTAAAAAAATTGATGAGGCTAGTCTTTTTATTCATTATTCATCTTATAATAATTTCCCCCATTTTCGTGCTTATCTGTATACAAATAAACCAACCATTAATAAATCTTTTTCTTCTTTTCTCCTTATTTTGTAAGTCAGCATATACAGTCCTCTTCAAAGAACTTAGTTCCTTGATTATAAGAAATGTTGTATTAAACTCCAACAACTTGCCATCTTTGTTCTTTTAGAGAATGATTCATTGTTAAAGAATAACTTATTAAATAATTATCTCTTTATTATAAGAATTGCTTTTGATCAAAATTAATAAATTATTTGCTCTTTTTGGTTTTATTTATGCAATCAATCTTTTTTACCTCAAATTTCATCATTTTTTATTTATTAATTTTTGTGTAGTTGATGTGCAATTTTTAAAAATTGTTAAGGTTTTTTCTTACCAATAAGTTTCAAAGTATTATTTATATTAGTTTTTTATTCAAGTGATTTCATAATCAGATAATGGTATATGCTGATTTAAATTAAGGATTTAATAAGTTGCATTTTTGAATTACATATTTGCCTTGTTTTATTCTGGTAAAATAAATTTTCCTTAATTTCTCTGTTATATGAGGTTTGTCTTACAGATAATCAAATTGTTATCTGTAAGACAAACCTTATTAAGAGTTTATTTTTTGATAAAAACAGGGTTTGTCATACAGACAATAACAATCACTCAATTTTCTTGAGTACCAGCCTGGGCAGGTGTTTTTTTTCCTGTTTTATACTACAGTAAGATGAGAAAAACAAACGTATTAATTTATTCCAGAGCACGGAGCAGGAAGTGTGAAAAGTTTTAACTACCCTCCCTTCTTTTTTGTTAATAAGAATTTAATGCAGCTTGACTAAATATGGCCCCTCCACCTACAAAAATGACCAACCTATTCTATTACAAAATCTGTATAATGAGATAATTACTATGCATAAAATATTGAAAATCAATATAATATAAAATCAGAAAATATTATTCAGGGGCTATTTAATAGGCTGTGAGCTACAATTTCATGTGAAATATAGTAAGTCATTTTGCCTTCCTCTAATGACTGAATTAATCAGAATATGAATTTGTATTTAGGATTATTTAATTATTAGAAAATCTTTTTCACAAAAGTTTCTTCTATTTAAGACTTTTGATAATGATATTAAAGTAAATACATAAATTAAGGTACATTGTTTATTGCATTATATTGTATATTTATGTGCTCACGATGTTTAATTTTCTAAATCTTAAGAGATTTGAAACACTTGTCTGCAGTCTTTGAAATAGCTTTTCAAATTATTATGTAATAGTTAAAATAGAAAAAATTATATGATATTCTTTAATTTTTTGTTTTGAGAGGTTCAGAAGTGTAACTAAGAGAATTAGAAACATAGAAAGTGGGATAACTTGTAAGACTAGTGTTTGATGACTTCATTTTCTGATCACTAATGTAAACACATCATTCAACAAATCTTCATTTAATTGAGCATTTTCTAAATTTTGTCTTTCTTAATTCTGACAGCACTTCTAGTTGCTTCCAAATTTTGAAGTTGTGCAAAACAGAAGAGTTTGGAAGGGGATAGTTTGAGTGTTGTTCTCGGCCTTTTGGCTGACTTTCAAAATTACTAGGTCTATCGCCAATAGTCCTTGTGTTGCTTCTAACTTTGATTCTAATAAACAATCAAAATAAGAATAGTAATATTTGAAGTAGAGATTTAAAATGTGAAAATATTCAATACAAGTATAAAAGCTTAATGTCAGCTATATTCCAATTGCAGAGACTGTAAATTATTTTAAAAAGTATTGAAGGATCTGTAAAATTAACATGTTTTCAAAAAACAATAATTTAATAGATAGTAAATACTTTTCTCTCTATAATATTTTAAATAACCAAAGGTGAAAGCTTTTCAAGACTAACTCTCATATATTTGACACATTTATATATGTCTTTAGAGAAATATTTAATTTAACAACCTTGAGAGCAATACAAAACATTCAGTATTTGTATTATAGAACTTGGATTGAAAATTTATAGACTTCTGTTTTTTTGCATTTTTTTTTTACAGGCTGCTGTGAACTTTTTAAACAACTGTTGACTTAATTTTCTTTCTAAAGATAGGAGTTTCTTGTTCTGTTATTCTTGTTTTGACTTCTTCTATGGACTGAAATTGTGGTCTCTTTTAATGTTTTTTCACTTTGGTAACAGGTAGATGTCTGGAGTGAGATTAAATAAATACTGTGGATGATTGAACACAGTAATATATTTGTTTGCTAAGAGCTGTTTCACAGAGAGTGCATGCACATTCCTTCTTTGTGAGGTTTTTTTTTTTGGTACTTTTTTGTTCATAATTTCATCATTTTCAAATCCACTTGCAAAATTTTTCACATTGTGCCTGTCAATGTTAGTCACGTTTGCTATCATCTAAATATTCAATTATGTCTTTCTGCTCAATTTCATTAATTTTCTCAATGTTTTCTTCAATTTTTAATGTCCTAGGTTGACCAGAACATCGATCTTAGATTTCTTCCTGGCTTTGAAAGATTATTTGTGTTATTGACAAATATGAGTGGGTAACATACAGTTATTCCTAGATACCTACCTGCAGCTTAGAAAATTCAGTTTGTGGTTTTTCAAGAAATTTTAATTTAACAAACTGATTGAGTTTTCTACTTGTCATAATCACAACAATTCAACAAAAAACTCTAAAAAGACAAAATAAGGTATGATAGGTGTCAGAAGTATTAAGGTCACCTTCATTCTATCCCTATCTCCTGTCAACAAGCATAATGGCCACAATATGCAAATTTGTTATTTGATTGCCATAACTTGTATGTTTTTTCAATGACTGTATATCTTATTGAATTTGAGTTCATTGCATCATCTCAAAAAGCTATTACCTGTGTACCTTGTAATAATGAGCAGATAATTAAATGATATTATCATGATGAAAATGTTATTTGAAATCATAACTTGCTCACCAAGCTCCCATCTTTATTATATGGTCGTAGGTAGGAGCTCTTATGGCACTTAAGACCCATTGTGTAGTGAAAACTAATAGGTGTTCAAACTGTCGAGGCTGAATGTCTTCATGATGGGATAGAGTGGAAATTTGGCCAACTCAAGTGTTGTCCGCATAACGTGTCTGAGGTTCATAGCCTATAATCCTCATGTTGCTTCTATGGGTGATATTGATAAACAATCAACTCACATGTATTACATGAAGTGTCTCATTCTCCCTAGACTTCATCATGCAACAATACATTCTTTTATCTGTGATTGGTAGGGAAATTGTGATTTTAGATCATGTATATAGCTGGCAGTTAGCGCAATAGTATTACCAAACTTGTCTCAATTCTATGAAAGAAAAAACTTACAATTATAGAAAAGTATTCCTTTCTATTTTTTTAATTATATGGTTTATTTTCTTTAATTTTCAGGTTAGTTTTCATTCTGCACTTAATAATTACAAATGTTTAAAATTACAATAATTTATTTCGGTCTTTAATTATTGTAATAAAATGTATGTTATATATATGTGCAGTTATATAAATGTTTTTTTTTAAGAATTGGACGTAATTTGCAGTTTCCCATTACATTTTTGTCTTTCCTGAAATTTATTTGATTTTATTAACGTTGCACTAGAAGCAACAAGAGGGCTATTAGCAATGGATCTCGTAATTTTCAAATTTATTCTTCAATCTTTTTCATTTAAAATTTTTTTTTGTATGAGGTAACTATTGTTGTAAGTTTGTTTCTGAGATATTTCATGGAAAACTGAAAAAAAAAAAATATATATTAAGCGTCATATATCAACTTTTACTGCTGATTTGTTAATAATTCATAGCATATTAATTAATGTGTTTTTAATTAAAAAGTATTGAAAAATTCAATATTTTTTATTTTTTAGCTCTCCACATCTTATTTCTGTGAATGAACGAATTCGTATTAATGGGAAACCGATTTCTAAAGACACTTTTGCCAAATATTTTTGGGAAACTTATAGATCTATTCAGCTGAGTTTGGTAAGTTTTTTTTTACCAGGTTTTTGTAATAAAAATAAAAGATGCATTGTTACATTTTGTTTTGTATGTGTCACCATTTTTATTTCTTGTTGCTATTTTTATTTTTGTTATAAAATGAACTATAATAGCATGGAAAGAAGCTATGGATTGCAAAGTGAAAATATTTATAAGTTAAGTAAAGTCTGACCCCGTTAGCATGCAGTAGCATCCATGGTTACTAAACAGCAGATTAAATGAACAGTAAGTTACTGTATTGAAATTAGTTGAACGGAAAATTAAACTGGCATTGTGTTTTCTACTGTTTTAATCCTTTTACTGACCATTCTTTTAGCATTATCAACAAATTGTTGAGTTTATCCTCCTTTTTTAATCATCCTCATGGTGTACAATCAGATAGATTAAATGCTCTGATAATTTCTTTTCGTCTTGTTGCTTTTCAAATTCATCCCATAACATTGAATTCTACCTTAAGTGCTCAAGCTTTTTGTGCATTCTTTCAAAAGTATTTTTAATTTTTCGGAAATATTAATAATCCACAAGAAAATTTTTTTGTAACTCACAAATTTGACCAATACAAAATGGTTGAATTTACAGCTGATCTTGAAAATAATGTTACAAAAAGAAAAACCCGTATTGAACCATTTCGCTTTCCAAGAATTGTGTTTCATACTATCAAAATAGAAAGAAAAAAAGGTATTATAAAGGTAAAGTATTGATGTCATCTAATTGATATTATATTATTATTTCAACAATAATAATAAAAAATAATTTATTTATGCTACCAGCATATAAATAACTAAAAAATGAGTTAGATAGTTTTAAATCCTGTTAATGAAAATAGCAGATTAAAGATAATCAATTTGATTCCAAGAATATTAAAAAACATGTTTTATTCATAAAACAATTTTCAGATCTATAAAATTGGAAGTCTTGTAACATCATGTACAAAACTAATCTCCATTGCCCCTCTTTTTTTAAAAAAAAACTAACATGAAGAATTTTATACTTCAAATTCAACACAAATAAAAGAGTAATCTGATTTTTAAAAAAGGTTTAGTTTTTATTAACGTCGCACTAGAAGCAACACGAGGGCTATTGGCGACTTTTAAAGGAAAATAAGAGTTATGATGCCACAATGTTTTGGAGTGGTATTGAAAGTGATTGCTTATCAAAGCAGCCATTGTGAAACTGCCTGTGTAGCAGATTCGTTATTACTTAACTACATGTTATGACGGGTATTAACTACATGTGTGTCGTCCTTGTTAATTAGCTAGGATTCAAAATTACAATGACCCGTGTGGTGACCGGGGATGACAGAATAGTCTCACTGTAGCTCATGCATGTCGTAAAAGGGGACTAAAATGGGTACCCAGCGTCTGGGGGTATAGCCGGACACCCTGCCCCTGGGGATTATATCAGGGGACCTCGGGGACTTGCCTTCTTCAGGTAAGTATGGGCTTCACGAACCCGAGGTACCCTAGTGATCTTTTTCTCACCCATGGGGTTTACTGTCTTTGGTAAACACGGGTAACGCACTCCTGGGATACCCTAGCGATCCTTCTCTATTTTCGACCCTCCTTCTTGTCAACCATTTTTACCTTTTTTTTTTCAACTTCACGTCTAGACCACTGTTTAATCTTGTTTGGCGCAGCATAGCCATATCTGGCTCTTGCGCCAATAAACCTTACATTCACTCACTCACTCACTCAAAATTACAATGTCTGTTACCAACAGCCCTCATGTAGCTTCTGAGTGTGATGTTAATATATAATCACTCGTTCAATAATTTAATTTTAACAAAAATTTAGAATGTTCCATTGTTCAAAAATATTCAGAAAGTTCCATTATTCTTTCTATTTTTCGTAATTAAAATTGTTTGATACTTTAATTAATATTTTAATTTATCAGTCTAGGAAAACTATTAAATTTGTTTACAATTAAGCTGTATCTTTTCAGAATTGACTATTGGAAATAATTCATTAAATATTTTAAAAATAAAATGTACATAGTTGAAATGAAGTATTAGGAAGTAAAACATATTATAATGGAGAGTTTTTGTGTTTTAGGAGAATGTTATTCTTTTTATTTTGGATATTTACTGACATGACCATGGAATGAATAATAATTTTAATGTTGGAAATTTTATAATGAAATGATATTTTAAAATTGGTAATATTTCTTGCAGTAATAAATAAACTTGTGCACTTGTATTAAGAAAAATATAACGATTTATTTAAAACATTTTTTGATTATAACACAATTAGATTTTCCAATTAAACAATTAAATGGAGGAGGAGACTAGAAGCAAATATAAAATACCAATGATATTATGTTCTATGGAGTGAAATGAAATGTACATGTCCGAGCATGTTTATATTAAAATGTTGTGCATGTTTTGAAAAGACATTAATTGAAAGATATTTTCTTAATAAAATATTTGGTAATTAGAATAAAAATTTGACACATTTCTTTAATTGTTTAAATTTTCTCTTTTATGTTTTTACAAGTGTTGTGTATATGAGTGTGTGAATACTCATTATTTGAATACTTGTTTAATTAGCTTTTTTTTTTATTCAATTACAGAAAGAGGGGGAATCTATGCCACCATATTTTTTATTTCTCACTGTCATGGCCTTCTATGTATTTGTAAAAGAACAAGTAAGTGTAATACATTTTGATGTTATAATTTTTTTTAATATAGTAATTAAGATTAACAATGTAAACAATTTAGCTCCAGTAATGAGGTATAGATGGATATGAATATTCCTGTATGTATCTTAAAATTTTAGAGCAGCATTGAACTTTATATGCTCAAAGCAAAGCATTAGATTTCAATGTGTATAATATGATCAAACTCTAATAAAATTAATCTTACCATACTTGTTCAGTAACAATTATTTATATGTAAGAAATAGTCGAATGATTGCAGTAACAAATTTTGCTAAATATTTCTTCCTGTTTTTTTTTTAATTTCAAGAAAAAAAATTCTGGTAGAAATTTACACTGTTTTATTTTATTTAATTCTAATTATACATTTTGATACCATTTATTATTGAGTGAAATGCCAAAGTTACAGTCCTTTATTAATATTTTTATATAATATCTATTCTTATTTGTGATAAGTATTTAAGGTAAAATTTAATCAGATTTGAAACAGCTTCATAAGAATTTTTAAAATGTAAGAAATGACAAACATTTTTTTAAAGATATAATTTCTAACTGCTGCTTTTCTGTAAAATTGTCTTATAATAGTTGTCTAATTTGCACCTGAAGTTAGCTTATGAATTTAAGTGAATTATGCGTTAAATTTGTTTAAAGGTAAAGAATGAGATGAAAATCAAATATTACTTATGCAATATAAATCTACATACTATTAATTTTTTTACTGGTGTAACTTTTCGTATTTGTTATTTTTTAACTTGAAAGGGAGTAGTTTCCAAAAGCTTTTTAAAAATGAACTTCTAAATATTTTGTATTTTGATGATCAGTATTGATGTACTGGTTATATAAATATTTGAATATATATTTGAAGTATTTTAAACTCACATACATACTGTAGAAAAACAATTTTAAGGCAATTTATAATGATTATATATAAAAACAGATGCATCTTTTGAAGGCTACAGTAATAATTTTTCATGGCAATTTGATTCTCATCAAGTCCTTTTTTCATTTTTAATTACTGTAGTTGTATTAGAATTGATAGACAGTTTCTTATATGTTAATAGTTTTCTGTATAGAATTGGATATATTTATTTTTTTTGCCATTATTCATGTTTACAAGTGAAAAAACTCCAGTACATAGATGGAACAATAGGAAATACACAAAAGATCAATTAGTTTCTTAAACATTTGTGTATTTTTTGTTTTTAATAAGAAATTGCTCTTTCTGAAGAAAGATTTATTACAGTGCATTTAAAACTTAAACTGAACTTGTATGATTTTTTTCATTTGCAAATAAGAATAAAATCATATAAGGATAAGTTCGTTGTTTTTATAAGGCACACACTTTCTAAAATTTTATTGGCAATTAATTTTATTGGCAAGGTAAAATTATAAGGCTGTGCATTTTTACTTTATAATTCATTTATCAGAATTTCTTCTTTTATTGCTAAAAAGTAATGTATTGGAAGAGGCGGGGGATTTTAAAAATTAGGTCTTTTGAGTTTTGATATTAAGGAAATTTAATGAAATTTCAAAATTGATTTTTGTATGATATTTTTTTAGTCTCTTTGTTGAATATTGTTACATGGTTAGTTATTTTTTGAATCGAGCAGGTTCATTCTGAGTAAATCCTAATTTATTCTGATAATCTGTAAAAATACACTATATTTCCTTTTAACAGAAAGCAGTTAATACATGCATAAAAAAACATATAAGGTCACCAATTCAAAGTTTGTGGACTCTAGTTTTGTTACCAAATTTGTTTCTAAAGTCACCCTTACCTGTTCAGTAGTACTTCCTCATGCATCCAAACCTTGTCTGTAAAACGGATTTTACCACAACAACAATCCTGTTGCTGGGAAGACAACTAAGTCCAAAATTTCTGTGTAACAATGATATATTTTCATTAAATTTATAATTTATTGATTGAAATGTTGAATTTTTTTTTTTCAGGTTGAAGCTGCTGTTATTGAAGTTGGTGTAGGTGGACTGTGGGATTGTACGAATATTGTTCGGTAAGTTGTATTTGACTTAGATGTTTAACGTTTATAGAACATTCTAGGTAATTTATGTTCAATTTTTTTCGAAAAAAGAATAACTAAATACTTATTAAGAATTGCTTCCCAACACATTAAATTACTTTGGTTAGAAATTTACTTGTATTGATTTTGTAAAATAATTTAGCTGTTATTATTTCATATGCAATGAATGAACACACTAATAAAACATAAAAATGGGAATCACGTTATTAATTTTTTTCCTACTTTAAATTTGATTTTAACAGGAAACCTGTTGCAGTTGGCATAAGTACCCTTGGGATTGATCATGTCAGTATATTAGGTAATACCATTTCAGAAATAGCTATGCAAAAAGCTGGGATTTTGAAACCAAATGTACCAGCTTTCACGGTTCCTCAACAGGAAGGTGCAATGAGAGTGCTTTATGAAAAGGCCAACACTGTAAAGGTTTGTATCAGTAAATAACGTCTTAAAACTATTATGAGAATAAGTTATTTAAATGTAAATTAGAGCCAGTTTGGTACAGCATATATATATATAAACCCTTTTAACTTTAAAATTAAATTGTTCTGAAAAAGAATTCATAGTTTTTTCAATGAAGGAATTGATTTAAAAAAATTCTAAATCAATTTTAAATTGTAAGAAATAGATTGTGTGTGGTTTTTTTTTTGATATATACGAAGTGTGGTTATTAAATAATGAGACTGATGCAGCTACAAAAGTGCACCAAATGCCAGTGATCCACAGTTGTTAAGCATGCAGTCTTTTTTTTCGAATGCTGTGCTTCTGCAAACAAATTTATATAGCGGTAGCCTTCGTTTGTATTAGACTTATTTTTTTGATATGCCACAAAAATAAGTGTAACTAGTGAGCATCAAATTGTGAAATTTAACATGAAACTTGGAAAAACCATTACTGAAAGTCATAATTTATTGAAAGAAGTGTATGACTATGAATGTTTATTATGTGCATGTGTTTTTGAGTAGTTTACACATTTTCAAGTTGGCAGTTGAAGATGATTCATGCCTGGGTTGCTTCTCCGTGTCAAAAAAGGTTAATAAAAATTTCATACGACAAATTTTACATAAAAATTTTAACATGCAAAAAGTGTGTCTTGGAAGTTTGTGCTTGCAAAAATGTTTGTACTGACAGTTTGAATGCCATTGAAAATGACCCAAACATATTAGAAAGGATAATAATGCGTGATTATTTGTGGTTTTGTGCTTATGATCCTGAATTGAAGCGCCAATCCATGCACTGGAAGAGCCCTTCTTTACCGAGAGCCAAAAAAAGCTTGAATGAGCAAATCAAAATTCATTTGATATTGGTGGTATTGTGTGCCTTCCTGAAGGTCATTCTATTAATCAACATTACTACCTTCACGTTCTTGCTAGGCTCTATGAAACAATAAGGGAAAAAAGGACTCGGATTGGGGAAGGACAAGTGATTCCACGTTGTCTGTCAAGAGGTTTCTAACCAAGTATAGCATCCAAATGTTAGATCATTTGCCTGATTTGTCAGATCTTGCTCCATGTGACTTATTTCCATTTCCAAAGGTGAAGTCTAAATTTAAAGGAACAAGATTTGAGCCCTTTTTTTCAAGATTGAACCATGAAAGAAAAGTGGCATGCAGCCTGAAGGAGCTAACAGAAGGCTACCAGCACGGTTTTGAACAATGGAACATTCGCATGGACCGTTGTAGGGATAGAGGAGGGATGTACATTGAAGGTGATAATAAGTAAATATATGTGAAATAAAATTAAAATGTTTTACTGTGTCAATCTTGTTATTTAATAGCCACACCTTGTACAATTAAATAATTTGTTTTTAATGATGTTAGTAACAATATTACTGTTCTCTCTCTATGAATTCTGCTTATTTTGACCCTGTTGGAAATAAATTACTCGGATCCCGACAGGAGGCGCCTTGTCTCGTGTAAGTGAGAGCGCACAGGTTCATGAGTAATATTTTCAGAATGCTTTGGGATCTTGACCGTGTAAAGCGGGTTATTTCTCCTGACCCCAAAAGTGGGTTAAATTGTAATATGGGCTATTTGGAAGCCTTGTATAGTTAGTAAATAGTATAATTATTTGTTTATGTGTGATTGACACGTAGATACTGTAAATAAATGCATATTGAATTAGCTGCTCTCCCTATTTTGGCTTGGTGGATAAGATTCTCCAACAGACCCTCCAACTAAAGTAAAATAGCTGAGCAAATCAACTTAAGTTTTTTTCTTTATTTTCATAATTGATTATTTCTATATTACTTATTGTAGTGTCCTTTGCTGTTAACACCACACCTAGAGGCTTATGAAAAGGCAATATATTTAGGAATGCAGGGAGCTGTGCAAAATATAAATGCATCACTAGCATTGCAGTTAACAAACACATGGCTAACTCGAGTAAAATGTATGTATATTTTTTGTTTTGTTTTTTAGTCACAAATTGTTAACATTTAATTTGGAAAATTAAAATTTTAAAATAGTTAACTGTATTATTAAGTATTTTCTTTTTATCTTTTTCATTTTCTGTTTATATCTTGCATATAATTATGGTTTATATAATCCCAAATGTTTCTGTTGAATAACCTAGCATTAATCATAATAATCAAAGTGAATTTGTTGTGATGTAAATATAGAGTAATATTAAAGTTTGTGATTGTATAGCATTTTCTGTGCTAGATTTAAGACATGACAAGCTTGCAAATCAATAGAAACATGCATGTATCTTATAAAAAATATAGAAAAGTTTGTTATAGTTGGTTAAGTCATATAATGTGCAGAAAGAAGGAAGACTGATGTTGTTTGAGAATAAAGAAGATGAAGTTTACTGAAATGATTAACTATTCAGCTGAAACAATGATGTTAACTGCAAATCAAAGAAAAGTGATCAAATTTTGTGATATCTTGATATGTTTTCATCTAATCTTTAATCCTTTTTTTTTTTAAATTTCTCATCACAAAATTGCTTTTCAATTATCATATTGAAATTTTCAATTGTATATTTTGTTTCTCATTACTAAAAATTTTATAAAAAATTATATACTTTTGTGAACTTTTTGCTTGAAATTTTCAGAATTTTCTGTGCTATATATTTAATTAAAAGCTACTTTATATTTCTTGCTATTAATGTATTTATGAAAACATAGGTTATATTTCTTTTTTTATTTTTATTAATTGCTACTATTATCTTTCTTTGAGAAAAAAATATGAGAGAAAAATCTAATTACATAAGAACAATGCATTTAAACAGAACAATGCATATTTGCACATATCATGATGTATTAAAATAAATTAAAAAGCATGATTCAAAAATTGCTCTCCTACAGTATTTGGTAAGTCTAAAAATTTCTTATGAATAAATGAACTTGCAACTGGTTCTCAACTAGCGATTAAGTTAAATGGAAGGGCTAAATTCGAATGTTCAAATTGTGGAGCTCTATTAAGAATTGTTTGATCATAGTAAATACAAGCATCTCCTTTATAATTAGAACTATTTTCATTCAGACTGCTGTTAAATGATTTAGAAGAACATTTCTTGATCAGTAAATTTTTTTATCTTAGCATAAACAACTAAAGTAGAAAACTTTTTAGGATCTTCTTATTAAGTATTCTTTTAGGTCATTTTAGCAGTTCATAGAAAACTGAAAAAATTCTTATGGAAAAATTGCTTCACATTATTAATACAAAAAATATCTTTCAAATGATTCTTAGAATACATGAACTTAGAATGATGGTTTTTTCTCTCTCTTTTATTGTGGACTTGGCTTAACACTGATCTTCTGAGAGTAAATACTTCTTTGTAAAATATGTTATTACATCTGCATTATCCTGTTAAGTTTTTAGACTTTGCTATTGATTTTGCATCATAAGTAATTTGGCATTTCTTGAAATCATTAAACACAAGCAAGGTAAACTTTTAAAAAAAAAAGTTAAGGCCCCCCCCCCCTTTTTCTGTGATCATTTGTATGCCATTTTCAGATCCATAGTTTAATCTCCATATTTACACAAATTTATGCTCAAGTTTTAATGAATAGTTTTCTTGTTTTAAAAATTAATTGAACCCTATTATAGTGAATCTCCGCTGATCAAATAAAAAGTTTATCACAACCAAAGGTTCACTGCATCCAATTTTGTTAAAAACAATCATTGTGATAAGATGCAAATTTTTAATAAATTATTAATTATATAAATATTAACTTTTATAAATCAAGGGTGGACCATAGTGTGGCTTTCAAGCTGTGTGGGGCTCTCTAAGATGAGTGGTGAACTCTCATTCAAACATATAAGTAAAATATGTTGGAACAAAAACTATACCAACTAGTCCAAAACTAATTATTTCATTCCCTGTTTACAAAGGTATTAAATTTAAGCTGATTAGTATTTAAAATAATTTTATTTCATTTTTTTGTTATGTGAGAAACTTAATAATGTTATCTAAAAACATAAAACTGTTGTAGTGATACTGTCAAACAATTTTGTAAAGGAAATCTTTAAAAGTTAATGTGCATATGGATGCTTTACAAATACTTGCCATCTCATCAGTTAGCTGCCAAAAATTCTTTGAAGACTTGTTGGGGTACTTCACACTAGGTCAGTAAATGCAGATAAGTTAAAACAGATCAATGCTTATGTTTAATAAGTTTAAGTGTTGGATACAAACACTCACAACAATATGAAATACAGACACTGATACAGTTTTTGGATATTTTTGTTCCTTAGCCTGTTCTCAAGACCCATTAATTGAATCAATATTTTGCTTAACCTATTTCAATCCTTTAACTTTTTGAAGTTCAAGTATCTCCAATTGTACAGCCAAAATATCACCAGCAATTAATGTTAAGACAGATCAGCTATTGTTTAAATGTCAACAAGGAAAAGGCTTTCTAAAAACGAAAATAATGGTTTCAGTGCTTTTAAATCACTAAATATGTCAGTAATATCATCTGTCAATCTGTAGTTATAATTTCATACCTTTGTAAAGTTTCCAAAATTTTAGTAAGACATGTGAAGTGAGAGAAGATATAAAAAACCAGTTCTTTCTTGAAGACTTTTAATTTTGGTATGGAAGTTGAAAATTGTGCTAAATTAGAAGTACGTTTATCATGTCTTTGCTACAATGAATTTAATGACTGTAAATGTTTCACTACATCTGTAAAAAATGCAGTATACGTTAACCAGTTGGCATCTTCAAGTTCTGCGAAAGAATTTCCTTTTTCAGTGATAAATTGTCTGATTGGCTCTAGCAATTTAAATAATTTTATTAAAACATTGCTTATTAAAAGCCACTTTATTAAGCAAAGCACCATGTATTAACTGGAATCTTGCTGTTTTCTGTTTCTTTTATAAAAGTTTTGAACTATCAATGAGTTTGGGAAATTAAGCATAGATAATTAACAATTTTATAATATAAATAAAATAAAACATAAAATAACCATCATATAATGTCATATTTAAAATTTTAGCTATCAGGTGTTCCTTGTGAAACAATGCATTGGACAGAGATAAAACTGGGGTGCATTGCATCAGTATTTAAAATTTCCAAAAGCCCTTTAATAGGACCTGTCATAGTAGGGGCACTGTCAATTGCATTGTTGACAAACTTTTTAATCAGTACAGTATGTTTTCCAAGTACAGCATCAAGGATATTTATTTTATATCTACTTCTCGAATTGTATTCTTTAGTGCAATAAGGCTCAATAGTTCTTTCACTTTTGAATATTTTTATTTTATCCTTAACTGGAAATGCTTTCCTTTGTACAGAATCCTTCATTTTTGCCAATTTTTTACAGGAAACTGCTGAGATGGAAAATTTCTTTTCAGTCCAAAATGAATTGCCCCTGGAAGTGGAAAGGAGGGGTGCATCAGAGGATGCTTCTTTGGTCCTTTCCACTATTGTTCTGGTTTTTCAATAAGTATTTTGAAGAGTGGGCTCTATGTAGGAGATAAGTTTAATTCTTAGAAACAACAGGGAGGGGGGGGGAAGAAGGTATACTATTGATGGGGTTACGAAGAAATGGTGGGGAGGAGAGAAAGAGTGGAATTTGAGATGAAATTTTGAAGTGTCGATTTTTTCTGGATTTTCACATGTACGTATAAAATTACCTTAGAAAAGCTGGGGGAAAAAAATCCTTGGAAAAGAAATTGTAGTTTGTTGATTTTCTCAGGAGTTCACTAAAAGTGTTTAAAATAACATTAGTTAATCAGGAGCTCAATTAGGACTACTAAAAAAGTCTTCTTTAACTAATAATTAACTGTATCCTGAGTTCACTATAGCAAAGTTCTTTTCCTGAAATTTTACTTAGTCTTTTAATTCTTGTACGACATGATCGTCTTGTACTATGTTTTCTTTTCTTATGAATCAATATCTACTTTCAGATAGCAAATTTCTTCTTACACCCAAAAAAATACTCATATATTGCTCTTATTATCATATTTTAAATGCAAAACTCTTTTGAACTTTTTCTTATTTGTTAATTCCTGGATTTAAAGCTTTGTAATTATAAAAGCTCACTCATGATTCATTTCTACCTATTCCATAGATAGATGGTTTATTCATTTTTTACCTTTATTTCCTATTTATAACATTTCCTCAGGAAAAAAATCTTATTAATTTGCTTATTTTTGTATGCAGGTCATGAAGACATTAATACCACTTATTCATATGATGTAATGAATGACGAATATTCACATGTTCCTATTCAAATGGCTGAAACCTTTTGTATAGATACTGAAACACAAGATGGTAAAGTATAATATATCTTATGTTCTATTGATGTAAAATAAATATATACAGTGAGGAAAATAATGTAATTTAATTTACCTATAGCTTTGGAGAATTGTGTTTGGCCTGGTCGATTTCAAACATTAGAAAGAGGAAAAGTAACTTTCTATCTAGATGGGGCTCATACACTGCAAAGTATAAAGCACTGTGCCCGTTGGTTTGAAGATCTGAGTCAAATGCATGGAACAAAAATGCACAAGTAAGTATCTAGATAACTGACATTTTTTGCGGAACAAATTTTAATAATCTGTTGCTTAAATTGAAGATTAGCATTGTGATTTATTTTTATAAAACTATTTTTATGCTTTAAATAAATTTCATTTGATTTAAATTATTTTTTTTTTAAATTTCTTCATTTTAAAATCTTTCTGCTTTGCTTAAACTTTTGAATATCGTGTTCTTGGAAATAGCATAATTCCATAAAAGGAATTATTTAAGAATAGCCATCAAATATAGATTTTTTTTTAGGCAATCTGTTTTGAGGATTCTCTATTTTAATTGCACTGGAGAAAGGAAAGCAGAAAGCCTTCTCGATCCTTTAGCAGATATATATTTTGATCTAGTCCTATTTAGTCCAAATCGTATCAATGTGATGAAAGATGCATCATCAGGTAATTATATTTTTTTAATGAAAAAACATTTTATAAATGTTCAGGAAATGCTCTAACCAATTAAAAAACATTCTAATAGCAATTAACCAAAACAGTGATGCCTGGTTTGTTTTTTTTGCATTTAAAGGTGATATTATATATAATAATTGAGACTCTATTTTATCGATTCACATTATTTTATTTCTTAGATCATAGCATTTTTCTGAATAAATTCAATTTAAAAATACAAATAATGTTTTGCATGTTATTTGTATTTTTAAATACACATTATTGTTTTATGTAAATCTGAAATTTTTGTTGATGTAGGTAAAAATTATTAAATATAGTTACAAATACTTTATTAGAGATTCTGAGAATCTTTTCCTTTCATTCAGCATTGTGCTGTTTTTTTTTTAAAAAATTATTATAAATGCAGCATTATATCTTTGCTATTAAGAATTTTATATATATTTACCTCTAAATTCAATATCTTCCTTGTTTAATGAATTTTCACTTAATTTGTTTAAATAACTTTTTTTTAAATGTCTGAAATTTGCATAACTTTTTATTAATTCTTTTTACTATATAATACTTTTATTATTGCATCTAATGAAATTTCATTCATTAAAAATGAAACTTATTTCGTTTCATGATCGTATTTCCAAATTCATCTGAATTTATTTTAATACATTTGAATAGATCTCAGCAATTTTATGGTTGATCCTGAAAAAGAAATTCAGCAGTGTGTCACAAACAAAGAAATCTGGTGCCATCTCATGAGAAGTTTACATGAAAATGAATTAAGTATATCATCTACTAATGCCACACCGATTGGATCAGAGCTTAGAGTAAAAGGAATGGTGAATGATAATGCTTTTCAATTTCCTTCCATAAGTGATGCTCTTGATTTCATATTTTCAAGTGAGACTTTAAATAAAGCTTATTCATGTGATATCGATAGTGCTCTCTGTGATCTTGTCAAAAATGCAGATTATATACAAGTTTTAGTTACTGGTAGCTTACATCTTGTAGGAGGTGTTTTATCTTTAATTGATACTTGATTAAATGTGATCATTGCAGTTGTATTTATTACATTGTAATTAAGATTTTATAAATTTGTCATATGTAAATATAAGAATATTTTTGTGATATGAATCATTCTGATGATTTTCTTTTCTTTTATTAATCTTTTAAAATAAAATAAAATGAAAAAAAATTGAGTTTATATTGTGTTTTTTCTTAAAAATTATTAAATATTTTTATTATTTTTATTAAATATTTTTATTTTATTTATTAAATTGTGTGTCTCTAATGACAAAGAAAATTCTGTTTAAACATATTGGCCATAAGATACAATTAGTTGAAATTAAGTCTAAATCAGTGGTTTTCAACTTTCATAAGATCATGATCTATATCTATTTAATAAGACTAATAACTCTTGATCCTTGTAGATATATCTTTAAATTTTATATTTCTGCAGCTCAATTTATATCAGGACACTTCTGGCTACAATCCAGTGGTTAAGAAATATTAATATAGATAAATTTTAGAGGCTGACAATGTTTCAACAATTAATAAATGCAATTCTTATTTTTTAAATAAAAGTTTTGAATTTTCTTCAATTATGAGTTCCCAAGTATTAATGTTTCAGGTGTGAGTCAAAAGGTAATCTCTTGTTTTAGATTAAAAAAGAAAGGTGATGATGGTGGAGATCATTTGAGAGGTAGTAATATTTATGAAAATCAGATTTTTATCTTGTATTGAAAGGTGTTATGGAACCATGGATAATTTTTTTAAAATTTATTCCTTCTAACTCTTATATATAAGCATTTATGTATTGTGAAAGCATAAAAATTATGCTATTGGGAAATGCATAAAAAACAGATTGATTTGCAAGTATGGATTTATGCTTTTTATTTCAAAAGTATTTCATGTCCTATTTTTGTACTATTGTTTGCAAAATTGAGAGAAGACTATAATTGAAATTCTTATTGTTTTAGATTCTTACTAATTCTATTTCAGTATCTTTAAGCAAATCAAAAATCTATGATGATTTTCTATGGCAATTAATAAATGCATCTCTTTCAAGTGAAAAACATTTAACATGAAACTGGAGTGAGACCAAAATATTTTTTCATGTTAAATAATGGGTGCAAAAAAAGAAAAAAAAAAACTTCACAATTATTTTGGATGCCTTCAAACTTTATTCGATTTCCTGTTATAATTTACAACAACTGTTTTGTACATACATTAAAAGTATATATATATATATATATATATAGCTGAATAAATATTAGATATACTATTTGTATTTCAAATAGTTATACATATTTAATAAAAAACAATTTGTTTCCAGTGTATTTTCCAGCATCAACTTATTAATGAAGAATTATATATCATCCATTGTTGGATTACGTGGATGATATCTTTTAAGCCCTGAACAATTTCTAAAATGAATTTGTCTGCCGTAATTGGCGCTATGCACTCATTATCGACTGCAGCAGATTCATCCAATGATACTGTAAGGCAGTCTGTGTAGAAATTTACCTAAATATTTTATTAAATATTGGCTCAATTTCAATATCCATTGATTCTTGAGACACCAAATCTTTTATTTTGAAACGAAAACGTTTTTCAGTTGTCTTTGGTACTGCTAACTTTCAATATATGTAGTATATCTAATAAATTGATGGAGAAATCTACATTGTATTAGTCAAGCAAGTTTATATTTTCAAAGCAATTTATTTTTCTTGTGACATTCAGAGGTAAAAATATGTTTCATAGCTTTTAATTTGCTATCAGGATTAGTTGGGATATCTATCAATAATTGTAAAGTTACATTCTCTGGTTGAAGTTGATTATCCATATTGAGAATTCAATTGGAGAACATAGTGGCCAACACATATTTTTTGTTCACTGTGTATTTTACTAGCAGTGCTCTTATATTTTTAAAACAACAGCTTCAAATTTTTCCCAATGACAAATAAGGGTAGTTTTTCCCATAAAATATGAATTGTATCCTACCAATACCATTATTTTTGCATGAGAAATTTTTTCCTCCGGGGGTGGGGAGGGAATTATCTTTTAAACATGATTGTCCTTTAACCCTTCAGCTCACCAGTTGCAACTCGCGACGAAAAAAATCACATTTTTTTTTCATACATAATATTAAGGGCCAATTTTATCAAAAATTACTGGAAGAAAATCAATAATTAAAATATGGCTTAGATAAGAGAAGCGCCCACCTTGCTACCTCTCTGGGGATGCCAATTATTTAAAGCTTATTTTATTTATTTACGGACTCACAATATTGCATTTTTCATGCTGTATCGTTGATAGTTTTGATGTTTTTTTGTATTTTGCCTTTCAAAGGATAAAATTTTATCAGGTATGCAATGGTAAAATAAGCCAGTTTTGTCGGCGTAAAAGATATCTTTCGCGTCATATTCTTCAAATTGTTGAGATGTTTTTGATTGTTTGTTTATTAACTTTGCTCTCAGGAAAAATATAAGGACTATTGGTGATAGACCGCATAATTTTGAACTTTGATCAAGTGACGGTCGTGAGTTTGAGCCCAGATGCCACTGAAGACCCGCCATGTAACTGAATTGATGCACATTAAATTTGTTGGAAGTTCCGAGTTCTCCAATTGGCGTGGTGTGGCGGTTTGAAGAAGGTAGTGCCAGCTCAGATACCATCCTCGTCATATGATTGTGGCCGAAAATTACGAGGTCCATCGTCAATACCTGAGCTGGCATCCCAAGCTCCAAACTTCAGCACAATCTCAACGTAAGCACATTGAACTTCGACGGATGTAATGTGCCCTGCTGCACGATGGGTTTTTAGAGGCATTAGGACTCAGAATTAAACAGCGTTTTTCATGAGCTATGATCATTCGGATACCGCGGTCGCTCCAGTATTGATAGCAACGCAGATTACTACCAGTTTGTTGCCATAATCGGCAATACTTCCTTACTTTTCCACAAACATTTATCAATGCTATGCTGTTCCTTTTCTGGAAACATTTCGACCAGACTGGATTTCCAGAAAACTCAGTATTCACTTGTTTTGTAAGTTCATCTGCTTTTTTTCCCAACTATAAAGGTTTTGATATGGGAGCATTCTGAGATCCAGCTTGTTTGAACCAAACAAGCAACGCAAAATCTAAATCTTCGTATTCAATCGTTCTCATTGGTTTTCTGTCGTGACTCGAGTATACTGCGCTCAAATATATTGCCGTAATTTGATCTTCACTTTTAATTGTCATTCACTATATATAGAGTTAGCTATACCAAACGTTTTGCAGATTTCCAATTCCGACCATCGTTTCTCTTCGATTGCCAAAAGTAGCTCCATTTTCATTTTAACCTACCTCTATAGCGGTTTGACCGATTTCTCCGAAATTGTATACGTAAAAAAGTTAATTTATTTGAAACACACAAAAGCATGAAATTCGCCGATTTCATCGACTTCGACTAATTCATTACCGACTTAGGTGAATAGTAGATTGAAAAGTTTCATGAAAAACAGATAATGGCAGTATACTTCTACCTGTAATTGGGCAATATTAGCAAAAACATTGTTCATTATGTTCGGTCAAGAAACAAAAAATAATAAGTCGGAAAATCTGGGCCCGACAAGCGAAATAACTGTGCATTATACGATTTTTGTTTCATGTTAAAAACTGCATGACATTGCAAATTATTTTGTCGAGACCTGTTTTATTTCACATGAACCTTTTTTTCCCTACGTTTAACCGATAGTTATCATGAATTTTATTTAAGTGGGATGCGTATTTTAAGGCATCTGTACAATTTTTTTCGCACGTGGTGCTTTTTCGTCTTCCTAACTGCTTTTTTTTTTTAACTCTCACATCATAATCAACTGCAGTTGAAATAAAAGATTTAATGCCGTCATTGATGTCTTCAGTACACACACAAGTTTTCATCGATTTCTAAATATTCCTGCATTTGAACACTGCCTCTGATCTTGACAAGTTCAACCAATTCATATTTATCAGTAGTATTTTAATTGAGGGCACTCGAAACTGGAATTTCAAGGCTTGCTTCCCCTTGATCCCTGTCTTGGATTGCCTTGCAACTTGCTAATACTGTTTTCTTGCCCCATGCTACAATTGTTGCAAGAATAACTGGATTTTGAATTCTATGGATGAGAAATATTTTGATTCCACATAACTTTTTCTCTCTCAATGTATTGTTCCCTATTTCCCTACAGAAAAATTGCTTTCAAAAGAGAAGGATTAATTATATATATATATATATATATTGAAAGGGACTGAGACCAATAGAATTGTATCTTAAGTAGAGTTATCGCTTATTTTTAGATGGCCCCTATAAGGGATATTACTGAATATCAAAACTTAGAACTATTTATTATTCTATTGAAAGAGAGAGAGAGAGAGTTTCTGCAGAACTTTTTTTTTTTACTAAGCGAAATCTGCTACATGATGCAATCTTATATTTGTAGGTTAATTTTCCTTTTCCTATATTTTTAAATAATCAGACTTGAATCTTTATCAAGACCTATATTTTGAATTATTAACACATCGATCAATAACTCCCGAGTCTAAAATTGAAAACAACATTTTTTTTCGCAAGAAATCTTTTTTGTTGCGAGTAAATAGCGATAAACAGCTTTCTGAATCATCGACTCGTTGCTGTTTTTGTTCCATCGAAAGCAATCGCGGCACCCACTTGGAAAAAACCTTTTTCACTTCACTTCAAAAAACCTTTTTCCTGGTCCGATCGACTTAAAATTTTGACACGTTTCAAGCAAAGGTTAGTACTCTAGAAAGACCTGGTTACTGGTTTACTACGAGCGCCATCTCTGGGTTAGTCTGGGAGTTATTGATCGATGTGTTAGATGTTTTATGAGACTGTCAGTTTGCTTATTAAAAGTTGATTTCCGTTTGATTTTTAGTACATTATTATTCTTTTTTGCAGTGTCTTACACCTAATTTTTTTTATTTCAATAACTTTTTATGTTTGAACATTTGATTTTTTAACGGTATATTTATTTTGAAAAAAATATTTTATTCCATTTTTCTAATTCTAAGTTTTCAACTTCTTGAAAATATTTTTTGTATAAGCATATTTAAAAAAATTACAGAAAATCACCAGAGTTCGAATCTTGAAAAATTCGCCTTTCCTATCATTTTTTTTTATTTAAAATTTATTTATTGGGGTTCTAAAACAACAATTTTTAATGATAATTTTTCAAGCTAGATATCTTTTGATAAATTACCTTAAAATTCATATATGTGTATAAAATTTATACGACTGTGTCGAGGATCTCCTTTCCTAACTTTTTTTTGGTTTATGGAAGAAAAGCTTTTTACAGAGGATTGCTGCATTGCTAATTAAAATGTGTTGTTTGATGGTAAGAAAGGAACATTAACTTATAGAACTAGAATTTAGATATAATAATAAATATGTAACTGTCCTTGTTATATTAATGGTATACTAACTGTCACAAACATTAAAGGCGTCCTCTAGTAACCAGGCGAAACAAGGAGAAATACTTCAGTTTTTGGCCAAGTTTGGGGAGAGTAAACATGTTGTGACTTTCAGCCTCTTTTTTTTACTATGCATATTTTAGAATTATATGTAATTGTTGCCCGTGTGTAACTTATCTCAAGAAATAAAATATTGTTGTACTGTCGAATACTCTTTACTGAACCTAAAACGATTCATCTCCATAACTGGCATTAAAACGGACTCTTGCATTGACACCCGACGGTTTCTGCTTCGGAGCCCTATAGCTCGTACAGATATTGTAAACATTACAGAATCAAGGAAGCCTTGAAGTTGTTTTATGACATAATAAGAGATGTCATCAAAATGGGGACATACAAATTTTGAAAACTTATGTTTGTTTAAGCTATTGCGAATGGTGCAATTAATTATTGATTTTTAAATTTCTGCATTTTTAATGACAAAAGACAAAACTTGGAATTCAAATAAGCCTTCTGTGATAATAAAAGCAAGTTTCGATTTATCTCTCTCCTATGAAGGGGTATATGCTAGTAACCAGATGCAAGGTCCAGAGTTGAGAAATTTTTTGCTTGTGTTAATTTGTCTAATAGTGTATTCATTCTAGCTAAAGGTTCAGAATCAGTCTTAACAGGGCATTCGCCTTACGATAATCAATGCATAATTTACTTTTTCTATTTTCATCGCTTTTATTAGTTAAAGTTATAGGTGAAAAATAATTACTATTAGATTCTCTTTAATAAATCCTGCATTCAAAAAATTCTTTATTTGTTTACTAATTTTTTCTGTATCAGCTTTTTGAGAGACTGGTATATCTGGCCGTTATTATTCTAGAAGGTTCTATTCTAATTCGGCCAAGATCATGTTTACTTTTTTGCTAGCATGTATGGATATCCAGATACTAGAGACAGCACAGAATTAGATCTGTTACAATCAAAAGCGAAAAAAATGTCTTCTGAGATATTGATTACTTACAGTGTCTTCTACTGACTGTACTATATATTCTTCTAGTACATGTAAAGACAATTTATTTTAATTTTTGATATGTAAATTTATATAGGATTTATACGTTTTGTGACGCCTTTCTAAACTAGAAGGCATCACGAACTTGACCTCTACACTGTGACCTCATCCAAGGGGCCCACAAGTGTTCTCAGCAGCAAGGGTGCGTCTAGCATTGAAAGACGTGCGATCTGATAGCTCCGTAATATGTATGCTCAGTAGTTTTATTTTAACTTTTGTAAATACTTTGTAAACATATTATTTTTTTTAAAGTCATTTTTTAAAATTCTCCTCTTCACTGAATCTTGTACAACCCCTAGACAACATAAACGAGTCATGTACCCCCTTTCTGTAGTTAGGATTCTGCATTTATATTATTTTTTTCGTTTTGTCTATTTGATTTTTACTACAATCTATGATTAATTCATAGATGATGACCTGTCAGTCCTAAGATAATATAATGTGAATAGTTTTCAATAATATATGATTTTATTTTTCTGTTCATTTCTCCAATTTTTAAATATGTCACATATTTGGTATAAGTTGGAATTTGCCATGGGCTTGATTTACGTTAATAAGTCTAATATTTCCCCACGCTATGTTAAGTTTGTCAACAATATCTGCAGAAATAGTTGAGAATGTGGATCTTGTATCGATAACGACATCGACATTGTCACATGAAATAGGAAAATATTTCAAGTTAGCTAGACTTCGTGAAGTTGGAGTATGTGAATAAATTGATAAGTGTCCTGACTTTAGTAACTGTCATTGTAGTGGGCCTCAGTTGAGGTGTTTTGATTATCCATGAGATTGGGTTCAGAAATAACGAGATTTCCTGTGCACAGGGAAGCAGTGTTATTTATTGGTAAGTTACTCGAAAAGTTTGGATGCCTCAAATGACACATTTGTGCACAATGATATGTATTTAAAATGCCTTGCATTGTAAAAAATAATTCGATATAAAAACCAACGTTTTTATATGGTGGCAAAGTTTATTAGAGAAAATTATTGAAATATTAGTTAAAACTGTTAGTTATTTTTAACTTTAAAATTCACTTAAAAAGAGACATTTGTAAGAGTATTAAAACATTCATAATACTCATAAAATCAAAACATGCATTTGAAAGTTTGTAAGTCATTCTATTAAAAAAAGAATGGGAACCAGAATTCAGAAAAAATTGTTGTGATAAGACATGGCGCCAAATATTGGAAACTTTCTTTCTTGCGAATGATTACTAAAAGTCAGCAACCCTTACTATCTCGGGGAGATAGTATAAAGGGGAGATAGTATCTCCCCTTTGTGAGTACAAAAGGTTTACGATACCTCATGCGGTGCGGGGAGTGCCCGGTGCTCCCAGAGGGGGAAAGAAATTTTTTCCTCAGTCCTAAAAGCGCCGAGAGGGAAGAATATTTTGACTTATTAAAATTATTGAAATATTAGTTAAAACTTGTCGCAAACGTCTAAATATTGCATTGTTAGGCGAGTACGAACGATTCCTTAAATTTCAAAGCTCTAGCTTGATGGGAAGTTGGTTAAATTAACGATCGAAAATTTGATGACACACACACTCACACACACACCAAGTGAAATTCAGAAAAACGTTGTAAAAAAAGGTGGTAATCCCTGCTGAAAATAAGAATATTGATTTGGTCGAAATCCTGTATTTCCAAAATTTGGACGTGGATTAATGAAATTGTTTGTAAGTGGCCTCGAGTAATTTTAGAAGTAAGGTCTAAAATAATTAGGTGCTCGAAATATAAATGTAGGTTGTTGTCTATTTACAAAAGGTGTATGTGTCTAATGTTAAAATTTTGTCCATTTCTTATTGCGGGTTCGGTATTTCTGACCCAATTTGATTCAGGAGTATATTCTTGTACTTTCAAAAGAGTTTCGTAACTACTGTTAGCCATTCTGACGGAAAGTCAGGTGGGTTTGTTGTTACTAATTGCTTCAAATAGGTAGGCAAGTCATTGGTTAAACCTTCTAAAATTAGTTGAGGTGAAAGTCCCAACTGTATCCCACAATTTAGTTTTTTATAAAAATATATTAGATTATCATTCTGGATAAATTTATGTTGTGATAAATATGCTAAGTTAATTACAAAGGGTTCCAATTTTTTAAAATTAAAATACAGCAAAGATCTGTAAAATAAGAATTATGTAAACAAGATTAATATATTGGGTTAACGCAGAACCTGTAAAAATTTAGATATATTCTTCAATTTCCATTTTTCATCCTTGTTATTTTGCCTACATGTCTAATTAAAGTAAGTTAACCATAATTCCATTTTTATCCTACTGTTGGGATCAAAAAGAATAACATGAAGTTCATTTAATCCAACATACACGTTAACTAAAGACATATCAGTTTTAATATACGAGGTCTTTACAGTAATTTGAACGGTTAACGATTCTTACAGTGCTCTTAAAGGTTATTAGGCACATTCGATCTTTAGGTTACCTCAATATCAATAATGCTAATGGTATCATGAGCAATACTGTTGATAGGAATTTCTACCATGTCTTTCTGACAACTGATATTTGCCAAATCTTCACCATTGAGTTCATTTACAATGCTTTGTAAACTATTATCAGTGTGTGAACCAATAATACTGTATTCTATTTCACGGTTTTTGAGGTTATTTTCACTCTTCTCCTTATCATTTTCCATGGTTACATTTATGTTATTATTTCCGATTACCATTCTCGGACTTTAATAGCATTATTTGGTATTGAAGTCTGACACAGAAAAATAATCTTAACTTTATATACTGACTCTTTGTCTAATTATCAAAATGAATATAACAGAAAAATAATAATAAATACACAGAAAGCACAAGCCCAGTCGCATTAAAGCTTTAATACTGGCCGAAGGCAAAGTCACCAAATATTTATGTTGTAAAGTAATTAATTCTTTATTATATTGTATTGCATTTTTTATTATTATTTCTTTTGTAGCATTTCTTAAGTTGAATTTATCTTAGGTATAATTAAAGAGAATTATGCAGAACTGGTGATAATTTTTTTACAACTTTTATTATTAATGAATCGATTTATTAATTTTTTATGAGCGTTCACATTAATTTGACAACCCATTGCTTTTATATACACTCATATCCATAAATTAAGGATAATTCAGAATCACACGGAAATCGAGCTCTAAAATAAAAATTTCAGCTGAAGAATTATCGCACACATCTTTGAGAATAATATGCAAATTACAGGAAGCCATCAGATGACGCCGATAGTACGTCACAATGATGAAAGTGTAAGATAGGTGTTTGTAAGGAATGGTAGTAAAGAAGTAAAATTGTTTTCAAACGTTCTGTAAGTCGCTCATTGCCACAACCGAATAGTTATGACACAGAATACGCACGGGGATGACTTTTTACATGATAGAATTATCGGCTGCCTGGAATGTGGGCGTACTCAAATGGAAGTATCCGAGGAACTTGGAATCGTCTAAAGTGTCATCTCTAGGATTTGGTAACAATTCCAAAATGTTGGAAATGCTAGTAGACGTTACAGAATAGGTCTCTCCCTAGGAACAACGCCTAATGACGACCGGTACTTGACAGTAACTGCAAAAAAGAAGCACACGGAACACAGTACCAGATCTTTCTCGTTAGCTATCTTCAACTACGGGTGCGACAGTTTCATGGCAAACTAGGTACAGACATTTCGGACATATTGGTCTATATACTCGTATGTCTGTGTGTTGTGTTCAGCGCACTGTAACTCTCTGGAGTAGAGAACATGCAATGTGGACATCGTCACAATGGGGTTGTGTGATGTTTCCCGACGAGTCTAGGTTTAAATTGCAGTCTGATTCATGTCAGACATTCATATGAAGAACGCCAGGTAACCGCTAACATCAAGACAACACAATTGAACGAGAAAGTTATGGTGGTGCAGGATTGTTCGTTTGGGATGGAATTATACTGGGCTCCAGAACAGATCTACATGTTCAATCAGAGCCATGATAGACCAAATTTATTGGGACATCATTCTGGAACAACACGTTCGTTTGTTTAGGGGTGCCAGGGACACAGAATTTGTGTTTGCGGATGACAATGCCCGTCTTCATTGTTCAAACATTGTAAATGAATGCTTTCAGTATGACTATATCACCCGTATGAAGTGACCAGCATTCTCAACTGACTTAAATCCAATAGAACATGTGTGGGGCATGCTTGACCGGCGAGTTGCAACCCGTCAACCACTTCCTACATGTGTGCCGGAATTTTGGAGAGCATTACTTGCTGAGTGGAGTAATATTCCTGAAGATCAGTTTGATAATTTAATACTCAGCATGCCTAGGAGTTGTACGGACTGTATTTCATCGTCTGGGAAACATACAAGGTATTAACCGTCATACCATCCATGTAATGATAAATTTTCGTAAGAGATATGTTTTTTGTAATTGTTCCAGGGAGCAAATATCATAGTTTTTATAAATGGTATCATTCATACGCCTTTTTTTTGTTCTTTATCTCTTGTTTAACAAATAAGTTTTATGAATAAGTCACTTTTGTTTTGTTTCTAAACCTTTATTTTCCGGAGTTGGCATTATTCTTAACTTATGAACATGAGTGCATATCACGATCACATAAAAATGTTTTTCTGTCGAGGAAAAAAAATGATTTAATTTTTAATAAGAACTGATATAATTTAGACGAAAAAGTTACAAATTATTTTATTATTTTAGTTACTTCATTGAAACGAAATGAAAAGGTAAGTTTGGAAATTCATATATTCATTTCATAATTCTGAATTTACATCCTTTTTTTTTAAAGATGTAATTGTCTAAAATCAGTTAATAATCTATCTATTATAAAATTACTATTTTTGAATCAGTTGAATATTAACACCTATTATCTGGTCTCAAGTGTGAACATTAAAAATTACATTTAAATAAAAAAATGGAATGTAACATGAGCCAATTTATATATAAATGACAATTTTCTAACAAATTGATAATTTTTCAGAAGTTATATTTTATATTTTGATTCTCGGTTTGTTATAAAGTGTTTAGAAATCAATTTTAGGTTATTTATATATTGATTTTAAAATTTTGTATAATTTGATCAAGTTTATATTTTAAATATTGAAAATCACTTAAATTTTATATTTCAGATGTTATTCGATCTGTTTTGTAATTAATATTATTATTGCCTAACTATAAGGAGGGCACTTTTTTAATTCGGGAATGTGTGGATGAAGTGGGGATTTTCCACATACACTCCACAGAAAGATGGAACGAAGGCATGCGGCCTATTGGGAGTTTCAAATATGATATGCGATCCCGAGGATTTATTTAATGTGAAATTATAATAAAGTCTTTGTATATATGTGCAGATAGTTGTGTAGTGCCATTATTTGAGAAACACCATCTTGTCTAATTTAAACAGAAGATTAAAAACAAACGCATCTAACATTTAACAAGTGAGAATATTTCAATATTAAAAAAATCAAGCCATCCAAAATTTATGATAAAATAATTTATTTACAATGCTGTATCATTTATTGGTACTGTGAATCGATCTGACTAGATATTATATATTATTGTGTTTCTGCATTGCATTATTTTTTTAATTGTTTTAAATGCATCTCATATATTCTAGTGAAAATTTCATGTTCCTACCGCATCTCTTAACTTGTGGTTTCCAATTTCTGCATTGAATAAACAAATGCTCTGTATGTGGATGGGGATAATTTCCGTGACGACTTGGGCATTTGTACCACTTCGAAATATCCCCTGTTTTCTTCATTATGCAATCGACATCGTCCTTTCTGCAGCCTGTTGTTGGAGGAACTGTTGTTTTAGTTGTACTGTGCGTATGTGTTAGACAAGGATGTTGTGTTGTGTGATAATGCGTAGTTCCATCTGCTGGTGTAGTACTGCTGCCTTTATCGTTTTCGGAGTCTGTTTGTTTGCTCGGCGTTGCAGTTCTGTCATCACTAGATGTTGATTCAGTAGATGCCTTATTTGAATCTGTTGTTTCATTTTCAGGGTTGGTGTTTCCATCTGTTTTGCCTTTGTTTCCATCATCTGTTTTAGGATCATCTCTTGGAGTACTTGATGTTCCCGGAGAAGTGTGTTCATCGGTTTTACTTGTTATATCATCTTCTGGGGTGGTTCCTTTGTCTTTATCATCTTTTGTGTTAGGATAGTCGGATTCTGTATTATCGGATGGATTTGTGTTTTGACCGTCGTCCGTGGATGGGCCATCAGATCCTGTGTTTCGTCCATCATTTGTGGAGAGACCATCAGATCCTGTGTTTTGTCCGTCGTCCGTAGATGGACCATCAGATCCTGTGTTTCGATCATTGTCTGTAGATGGGCCATCGGATCCTGTGTTTTGTCCGTCGTCTGTAGATGGGCCATCGGATGCTGTGTTTTGTCCGTCGTCTGTAGATTGGCCGTCTGATGCTGTTTTATCAGTTTGATCTGTAGTTTTTCCACCGTCATCTTTTGTAGGTTCCGTTGAAGATTCTTGATCTGTATTTCCGATATCTTTATCTGTTTTGGTTTTATCACCATTTCCATCTGTAGATGGGCCATCAGATCCCGTGTTTTGTCCGTCGTCTGTGGATGTGCCATCAGATCCTGTGTTTTGTCCATCGTCTGTGGATGTGCCATCAGATCCTGTGTTTTGTCCATCGTTTGTGGATAGACCGTCGGATGCTGTGTTTCGATCATTGTCTGTGGATGGGCCATCGGATCCTGTGTTTTGTCCATCATCAGTGGATAGGCCATCGGATGCTGTATTATCAGTTTGATCTGTAGTTTTCCCACCGTCATCTTTTGTAGGTTCCGTTGAAGATTCTTGATCTGTATTTCCGATATCTTTATCTGTTTTGGTTTTATCACCATTTCCATCTGTAGAGGGGCCATCAGATCCCGTGTTTTGTCCATCGTTTGTGGATAGACCATCGGATGCTGTGTTTTGTCCGTCGTCTGTAGATGGGCCATCAGATCCTGTGTTTTGCTCATCGTCTGTGGGTGTACCATCAGATCCTGTGTTTCGGTCATTGTCTGTGGATAGGCCATCGGATCCCGTGTTTTGTCCATCGTCTGTGGGTGTGCCATCAGATCCTGTGTTTCTATCATTGTCTGTGGATGGGCCATCGGATCCTGTGTTTTGTCCATCGTCTGTGGATAGACCATCGGATGCTGTGTTTTGTCCGTCATCTGTAGATAGGCCATCAGATCCTGTATTTTGTCCATCATCAGTGGAGAGACCATCGGATGCAGTGTTTTGTCCGTCATCTGTAGATGGGCCATCAGATCCTGTGTTTTGTCCATCATCTGTGGAGAGACCATCGGATCCTGTGTTTTGTCCGTCGTCCGTAGATGGGCCATCAGATCCTGTGTTTTGTCCGTCGTCCGTAGATGGACCATCAGATCCTGTGTTTCGATCATTGTCTGTAGATGGGCCATCGGATGCTGTGTTTTGTCCGTCGTCTGTAGATGGGCCATCGGATCCTGTATTTTTTCCATCATCAGTGGATAGACCATCGGATGCTGTGTTTTGTCCGTCGTCCGTAGATGGGCCATCAGATCCTGTGTTTTGTCCGTCGTCTGTAGATGGGCCATCGGATGCTGTGTTTTGTCCGTCGTCTGTAGATGGGCCATCGGATCCTGTATTTTTTCCATCATCAGTGGATAGACCATCGGATGCTGTGTTTTGTCCGTCGTCCGTAGATGGGCCATCGGATCCTGTGTTTCGACCATTGTCTGTGGACGGGCCATCGGATCCTGTGTTTTGTCCATCGTCTGTGGAGAGACCATCGGATGCTGTATTATCAGTTTGATCTGTAATTTTTCCATCATCTTTTGTAGGTTCTGTTGAGGATTCTTGATCTGTATTTCCGATATCTTTATCTGTTTTGGTCTTATCGCCATTTCCATCTGTGCTTAATGTTGGATTATCAGTGGGATTATTAGATGATTGATTATCATCTTTATCAGTGCTTGGGGTACTTTCAGGTTTAATTATGTCACTATCTGTTTTCTGTGATGGTTCTGTTTTTCCATCGTCTTTGTCTGTAGTACTACTTCGGTTGTCATCAATTTCTGTATTAATTCCATCTGTTGATACATGAGCTCCATCGTCTGTACTTTGAGTATTGCTATCGTCGGTTATTCCAGTACTTTGGGTATTCTCCTTGGTTTCGGATGTTTCTTCTGTTGATCCAGTACCTCCAGTTCCTTTGTCAGATGGACCTGTGGTCCCTGCAAGAATAAAAATAAGCAAATTTTAAATCTGTTATATTCTTATGATGTAATTAGTTATTGTATCGTAAGAAATATATATTAACTGATACACATGTTGCTGTTTTAGTTTGAGATTGAAAATTCTATTCTAAAAAAGCAAGAATTGTATTAAATGAAAAAGCATTAGGAACTGAAGGTACTGGAAAAAGATTAACGTATAAATTAAATTCTGTATATTCATGCATTTCTTAAAAACATGCGATGAATTGGATGTTTATATATGAATTTCAATACGTGCTGTAAAAATTATGTCAATTTTATTATTGTAATATTTAAAAAAAATTGGAAATTTTGTTCATAAACAAATGTTTCTTAATTGCCTTTAGCTGCAATTTGTTTGTGTTTAAGGAAAAACAATACGTACATTTTCGAAAACTTTTATTTGCAAGCAATATTACAATTAAAAAAAACAAAAGTAAATATTTTATACAATCTTTACGGTACTATTTTCATTCATACCTTTTCCTGAGGTAGTTGTTGTATCATCACTGGGTGTTGTTCGGGTTCTTAACCATTCATCACAATCATCTATAATCTCTGGTGTTGCTAAAAATAAAAATTGAAGTATCAAAGTAAAGAAAAGTAGAGAATGACAGCATATGAAAAATAAAGTTAAGTAACCTGCTTTCATTTTAGCTAAAATATTTTTTTTTTTATTGTTTTAACAACTGAATGAAACATGCTTTCTTTCTATTTTATAACATTAAAAATTATTTGTAAAAAATTGACTACTTATAAGTTTTCTTTTTTATATTAGTTTTAAGCTTTATTTTAAAATGCTAATTTCTTTTATGATACAAATTTTAATAAATTCTTTTTTTTTATTTGTATTTTGGAAAGAATCAATTTTTTACAATCTATAACATTAAAATTAGTAATTTAGTATTTTATATTCTACTGATAAAAACAAACTGCAGTTAGCAATATAGAATTATTTTAAAAATCGTTAAAGATCCTATTAAATAATGTCTTATAATTTAAAAACATTAATTGTATTATATTTCTATATGATTGTTGAAGTTAACATTTGAAAGCATATGACGTGGTTTTTTTTTTTAAATACTACTAAGATAAAATAATGTTTGCATTATATATTTTTTGAAACTTAGTAAATGCTCTTTGACTATGTCAGTACAATTATTGTATACAAAATTTTAGACGTAATATAAAATTGATTATTTTGATATTGCCTATTTTGTAAATTTGGTTCCTTGGCTTTGAAATGGACGCGTGTTTAAAATGTATATCGTTCTTGTTTTGGATTTGAACCCAACATCAAGATACTTATATTTCGGTTTTAATTTTATGCAATAGACTTGAGCTGCTCAACTTGGTGTGTAATTGATTATGTAAATATAAAATTACAATATATATATTAAGTAGAGAAATTTTCATTCTTAAGAGAAAATATTAAGAATCACTTATTATCTGGCTGTTTAATGAGAGTTAATCAGATCTCCAATTATTTTTTAATGCATTCAACTTAATAAACAGATTTAAAATAGGCATTCATGAAAGCAGAGGTAAATATTTCCTTTATTGTTCATGTACACAATCTAGACTCAAATAGAAGGGGAGAAAGGAAAAATATATGAAGGTGTTAAGAGTCTAATATTTTCGAGTTATAAATTTAAGCTTGATATTTCGAGTGAATTATTCGATGTTAGGAATTCCAATAACTTTTTCGCCATTGGTTGACATTTAAGTGTGAAAAAAATATTTAAAGATCATGTACTAAAAAAATATAATTTTTTTTTATTTGCCTGTTTTTGGAGCTGAGAATTATTATACCCAATACCAGCTTATGAAGAAGTTAAATATTTTTTTTAAAATAATTTTTGTTCTGAATTTTTTAATTAGCAGTGTAATATTCATTACAATATTTGTTAATATATATATAAAGAAAAGAAAAGACCTATGAACTCTTTCTCCCAGCAATTAATAAAATATAGAAGCCCATTGAATGTTTAAAATTTTTCCATCTACAATTCAAATAGTAAAAATATGGATTTCTCCTTACCCAAAAGGAAAATTCTATGTATGTCACTGACATAGTACAAAATTTCAAAATTTTTGTCTTATTAATATGATAATTAAAACTAAAGAATTTACAGGAAATTGATTCATTTTTTTCTGAATGAAAAGGAATCCTGATGTGTTTATGTGTTTACTGACATTTTCCTTTAAACGAATAATGCATACTTTTTTCTACAAAAGTTATATGTTAGAAAATTCTTATATAGATGGTAATCAAAACAATACGAAATAAGGGCATCCTTTTGCTAAGACATTTTTTTCGCATTTAAGAGAATTATTTTCTCTTATTTATGTCGATGCTGGCTTAAAAGTACTTTACCAGTTTAGAAAAGTTAACATCTAAATAGAATTTTAAAATAAACGTATTAAATAAGCAGAGCAGTTTCGATTCTCCTTAAGAGAAAGTATTTCAATTAATCACTTATTACCTGACTATCTAATAAGAGCTAACCAGTTCGCCAATTATTTTTTAATGCATTAAACTTAATAAGCAGATTTTAAAATAGGCTTTCATGAAAGAAGAGGAAAATATTTCCTTTCTTGTTCGTTTATACAATCTACGAATCAAATAGGAATATAACTCTAAAAGAATCACCCCAAAATAACGGATTTAATAATAATAATAAAAAAAAAAAATGCGTGTATTTGTCTTGAATTTTAAGATTGAATTACTGCTTTAATGAGACATCGCGATTGAGATGTTTATTAGATTTTAACTCCTTTTAATAAAAAATAAATTCTTTGATATTATTTTTCCACATTGTAACATTTCCAAGTACGGGGTTTCTATTACTTTAAGTATTTGTACAATAAGAATTTATTTATTTTTTTTGGGAAATATTTCGTTAAAAATTTATTCTGTACGAAATCTTACACATGGAATAAATTTGATTTACAGCAAACTATTGTAAAATAGTTTATTACTTCAAAACCAGTTATTTGAATAGCCAATTGCAAATTATCCGCAATTTGATTAAAAAAAATCTTTATGATTCTAGATAATATTTTATGGTGATCTAAAATTTAATTTGAATTTGGGGTTTTATTGATTAAAACTTTTTTAATACTTACTACGAGGTTTCTCTCGATCCCCACAATCAACTTTATTTGCATCCTCACAGATTCTCAAATGTTTATCGAACAACATTCCATCTGGACATTCATTTGTCTCGAATTCTCCATCTTTACACGTGTAGTATTTCTTGCAGTTATCAGGATGGTGGAAGTCACCGTCTTCCTCATCACACTTGTCTTTAATTGGTTTTTCTGTAGAAAAATATCGCAATTAATCGTCGCAATTTAAGCGAAAAATAAAAATTCTATTTTACACTATTATAAAACGACGCGTCGTATGTCACGAAATGTAAATAAAAAAAAAAAAAAAAAAAATACAAAAGCCACCAAATGGTAAAGGTATTTGAAGAATGATTTTTAATGAATTTGAATAAAAAATATTTGATTTCATGGCCAAAAAGAAAACGTTTACTCTTCTCAATAATTGTTTATAAGGAACGAGACATTAAAATTTGTTCAATATTTTGACAAATATTAAAAAAATTGTAAATATAAAAATGTGTTTTCGTTTCAAAGACGGACCAACAGATTTCGTAGGTGAAAATATTGAGTTAATGCGAAAAAAAAAAAAAAAATCGTGATAATCTTGAGCCACTTCCAAAAGAAAATGTTTTATGTAAACATTATTTCGTACACCAATAAAACGAAGCAATGAAGAAATATGCAAAGCTCTTTGCAGAAAATAATGATGATATTGCCACGAATCGTACAAGCACCGATGGCATAAAGGTAATGCGCTCGACTACAGAACGAGAATTCCCCAGTACTGACATCATTAAACATTCCTGGTAATGTTTTGATTAACTATTCTCTGTTATCTTCTATAATTTCTAAAATCTTCTAGAATATTCTTTATCATTCTAGAACAGTATTCAGGAATAATCTCATGAAATATATAAAATCATAAGCTCTTAGCTAAGTGCAGCTGTTCTTAGTCAGCTAATGAATCTTGTTATTCACTTATCTATTGTGTGTTCATTTCAAACTACTTATCATGTATATTATCTACATGATATATTTTCTACCGAATTTGTTCTCTTTTATGCATTTTAGTGGTAAAACTACTGAGTAAATACTGAAAAAATTCTTGACTCCATTTAAGAAAATTATATATATATATATACCTGTTGACACTGTTGAAGGATTCCACGTTGTTTCTCTCCATCCTCGAGTTGTAGGTGTTCCACTGCTAGAATCCCGACCTCTAGTTGTTTTACTCCAACCTCTAGTTGATGTTTCCCTATCCCGATCACGATCCGTTCGTGTACCTCTGTCCCATTCTCGAGTAGTAGCGGTTTCTCGGCTGGAATCTCGGCCTCTTGTTGTACGTCTGTCCCATCCCCTAGTAGTAGCTGTCTCTTTGCTGGAATCACGACCTCTTGTTGTGCGTCTGTCCCCTCGAGTGGTACCTGTTTCTCTGCTGGAATCGCGATCTCTAGTTGTACGTCTGTCCCATCCACGAGTGGTAGCTGTCTCTCTGCTGGAATCACGATCTCTTGTTGTACGTCTGTCCCATCCTCGAGTGGTACCTGTCTCTTTGCTGGAATCACGACCTCTAGTTGTTCGTCTGTCCCATCCTCGAGTGGTACCTGTCTCTTTACTGGAATCACGA
>BMAW01030489.1:1300479-1314862 GCA_019974015.1 Nephila pilipes | reverse complement strand
ATAACTTCTTAATTTCCTTTTACTAAAATAACTTCTTAATTTCCTTTAACTAATATAACTTATTATAGTATTACTTATGAAATGTTTTTACATATCTCTTTGGTGTTTGATATATGATATATTAACGATGGCTAATTTAAAATTAATTGAGTCATCAGAGTGTTTCTCAGTTTAATTAGGATTTAACCATTTTAATCAATTAAATGCATTCATCATTAAATCAGGATCAATTAAATGCTTTTAATCAAAATTTTAAAGAGAAAAATACATTTTTTTGTGATATCTGTTGCATAAATTCACATCAGATAGTTGTTTTCTTTGAAGAGAAATAAACTATATGTATAACATATACCAATAGATTGCATATATAATTACATATATGCAAAATAAGTCAGCTTATTTTTATAATGTTAAATTTTTGACTACTTTTTAGTATATATTAAATAAATAATCCAAAAGAAGCATTAAAGCCCTACACATTTTATTTGTAAATGTTTTTAATATCTTTTTATTACATAATCCATGTCAATGCAAGTTTTTCTCCTTTTGTTTAGCATTCGTCAAAATTCTTAACTTTTAATATAGACTTGTGACCATGAGTAGAATGTTTTAGGTATCTCTTTAAAAAAGTCATTTTGTTATCAGATCTAGAGATTGCAGAGGCTTGCTGAACAATACAAACTTACATTTATTTAAGTAAGTTACTTTTGATTAAAAAGCGAGATTTATTATTTGATTTTTTACCAGTTTCTTATTAGATATTTGACAGCTGCTATTGTCATTTATAGTCTAAAATGCCTATGTTCGAAATTTGTTATAACTGAGTTATGTCTACACAATTTACAACAAAATTTCGTCTCGAGTTCCCATTTTAAACGATAGATTAGTAGGAAAAAAACGCCATTGTTTGGGATGAAATAAATTACTGTCAGACACAAAATAACAATTTTTGTACAATTCACAAGCGACTATTAACCCTCTGGCTGCTCATCCCGCCGTCATGTGTTTTTCTTCCTTTATTGAGGAGCGCATCCCGCTTTCCCCCCGTTTAACCACTGAAATAAATTACATACAGTATTAGACGTGTAATTTACGTTTTGGCCTACAGATGTCGTTAATAGTCCTCTGAACTGTGGGATTTGAAGGCGCTAGTATTACCACTCAAACTTAACATTGACAGCTCGTTTGCAAGGCACATACCACCTAACCCCATAAAAAGAGAGCCTCGAAGACAGTGTGTTGTTTGCTGTTCAAGAAAAGATGCAAATAGGGGGAAAAAAATCGCAAAGAAACACGAATCTGGTGCAAAGATTGTAAAGTTGGACTTTACCTCGAACCCTGTTTCGTACTCTATCATACTAAACTGCATTTCTACGGTATTTTTTTTCTCAGTGCTTTATATTTTTTTAAATTTCATACGTTTTACTTTTTTATTAGGCAATAAATAGAAATTAACTGTAATTCAATTGAAATTTATTAAAAAAAATTTTTTTGGTGATAACATCTGAAATTGGGTTTTCTGGCAACTTAGTTTCTCATGATAAAAATCTACATAAAAATTCTTTTCTAGAAAGAAAAAATGCATTTTTCAATTCTGCAATATATGTAGATTTAAAATGTACAACAACAAAAAAATACATAATTTTTGAAGCGATTTCGGTCCACAAATTGAGCAGTCAGAGGTTTAAACTTTAAAACTATCTTTTCTTTTCATTTCATGAACTGTGGTTGTGTTGGTGCAGGTATGACACCTCCAACTAGAAGACTTAATTAATTCAAAGCAGTAGATAATAAAAGAAAACAAAATTGTCCAACCTTCGGGCTTCCGTCTTCCATCGCAAGAAACTTCATAGCTGTCAAGGCATTTTCTTCTTCTTGAATCGTAGTACTTCCCTCTACGGCATTCCCTCAAAGTTGCTTTCTCGTCATGACAACGATAGTACCAATCGCAATATTCATCGTGATGGTATCGCTCATATCGCTTATTACATTCGAATTTAGGATTGGGATCGATTACATTGTCTTCAGGCTCATCAGGATCCACTGGAAATTGAAAAATAAAGCATGTCTACGATTACCAAAAATGGTTATCATAGTTAATGGTATATATTTTTTATTTACCGAAATTCGATGAAATGAGTATTTATTCCAACACAATGAATTTTAAAATGTATGAAAATTCTATCAGAATATTGTTTGAAAAAATATGAATTTAAGCCTTTGGTGAACCGAGATCAATTTATACACAACGAATCTTAAAACAAGAAATTCGAACAGCATTTCTGTTGAGAAGATTGGAATTCAAGCCTTTGGTGAATTGAGAATTAACTAAGAATAATGAATCTTAAAACATTTGAAAAATCTAACAGCATTTGGGTAGATAAGATTGAAATTCAAATGTTTGGTAAATGAAGCATAAATTAAGCATAATGAATCTTAAAGCGTACGGGAATTCTATTCCCGTTTCGGCTGAGAAGATTAGAATTCATTTTTGGTAGAACTGCAACTCAAACTCGCAACTGGATTTGAACATCGCCGGTCACGAAGCTCATTACCATGATCATTGGGCTTACTATTAGACCCAAAAGTTAACTTAGTTCATTTTGTAGATTCCCCCAAAATGTATTCTATATTTTTGTTTAAAAAGGAGCAACTACTTACTATCAGGATGAATCCTACTTCCACATGTCACTTTGTCTTCATTTTCGCAACTTCTGTACTTTTCGTGGTATAATTTTCCTTTTGAGCAGTAGCGTAGCTTGTGCTTCTTCTTTTCACAGACATAATATGCACTGCAATCTTTTTCATGAGCGTATTTTCCGCTTTTGGATGGACAGACAAATTCTTCTTTAGGTTTAGGAGTTGGACGCTGATCATCTGTTGGAAAATTATATACTTTATCTCAAGAATAAAGGATAATTAAGCAGTATTAATTAATTTCCAAGTAATTTTCAATGTTTTTTCAATAATTTCTAAAGAATTTGTGAATAAAATCAAGATACAAAAATGAAAGCTGATAAAAAGAATTAAACTGCAAAAATCCATTATTAAAATATTTGAAAAGTAATTCAAATGTGTCATATTCTTCAGGAATACATCGAGAGACATGAACAAACGAAAATGAAATCATCAGAATAAAAAGGGCAACTATGGATAACTATGTAAACAATGTTTTTAGTCGAAAATATTTTGTTTTTTAGACTGAAACAGGATTATAAATATTCTAATCTAGAAAAGTACATTATCATTAATGTAAAAAATATATTTCTATTTTCCTATGTTTTCATAAGTCAAAACTATCTTTTGCATACAAATATGCATATTAATTTCATTGTCTAAATATCTACTTTAACCTGGTCTATTAATTTGAAATTTTTACTATGATAATTTATTATCAGATTTTAATGTGTGACCCGAGAAAGATTTTAACGTTCATTGTAATATTTGTCATTGATTCCGAATGATATTCCGGGCCTGAAAATTAATAATGTTTTTTTTTAAAAAACATCATATTACAATTTCGCTTGGAAAGTAAAATATATGTTTTTAATTTCATCTAAAAATGAATTTAAAATAGAATCAATTATACTTAAATCTATATATCTCATTTAAGAATAATGTAATGTAAACTAAATGGATGCTGGAAATAGTATTAATTAAACATCGTGTTATTAGTAAAAAAAAAAATTTTTTTTATTCAAATTTTTAATTACTTGAAAAGTAACGTCATTCATTTTAAACAAGAAATGTACAGATATACTAAAAGTCGTATACAATGCTATTTAATAATCAAGTGTTTTAATTCTTTTTTTCGGATAAAAAAAAGCATTACATAAAAATGTAGTTTTTCTTGAAAAAAAGAAATGGAGGTACTTTTTAGTTTCCTTTGTGTTATTATGCAAAGGACAATGCATCATTTATTCCAATTATTACCATCTATAACGACTTTCACGAGACCCATTCCAGACTCAAGGACATACCTGGTCTCCTGTTTTCACAGTCTACTTCATCATAACAGTTGTTCCGCCTACTGTCATAGTATCGCCCCTTTCTGCAGGTTCGAATGCTGGATTTGCCGTCTTTGCAACGGTAATACCAGTTGCACACCTCTTCGTGTGTGAAACGGCCGTGAGGTTTTTTGCATTGGAAAGAGGGATCTTCATCTATAACGTTTTCGTCATCTTCGTCCTCAGGGTCATCTGAAACGTGATGAAAACGTATACAATGACAGCATTCAGATGAAACCTTTAGGAGTCACCAAGAAATGCATACGAATTAGATAGAAATTAAGGTGCAGTGAGAGCATCGTGAAACAAGATAGATCCAAACGAAATTTTCCACTGTTATGATTGCTTTGTACCAAAGCTGTCTTCATCTAATGTTAAAAATTGTTTCAAAATTAAAGTTTTATTTTTCACTTTTTACAAATTAAAAGAGTCTCCAATATTATTATCGTTCCCTGACTTCATTTTGAATTGGAGTGCGTAATATTTTAATTCAATTTTTTTCATTTTTTTTCTTCGTCTGTATGAATTCCCTCCCCCCCTACGTTTAAAATAAATTCATATTTGAATGCCTAATACGTTTTTGATTTTATGAATAATCAAAAAATTGAAGATTTATTGAAATATTGGAAAGTTTAAGGCTTTCGAAAGGGGTAAAAACATAAGAGAGCTTTAATCAATAAATCGATAAATAAGTGTATTCTAAATGTGAACTTTTTCTTAATGCATCAGAAAGTAGTCATGATTAGAAGGTATTTGTTTCATTAATTTAATCTGATGATTATAAATTACCTTAAATTTATAAAATGCTAATCATTGTATTGTTGTTGTTTAAAAAAACTAGATACATATATTCATGAAATAACTATTAAACGCTACCTCCTGGAAGTAACCTATCTCCACAAGTGACATCATCTTCATAAGTGCAAGATTTCCAATCCGTATCAAAGAGTTCACCTTCTGGACACTGCAAATGTTGTGCCTTGCCATTCTTGCATTTGTAGAAGGAATCACAATTGTCTTCATCCTTGAAAATACCTTCTCTGGCGGGACAGATGAACTCATCATCTGGAGAAGAATTTAGTGTTATGTTATGTATTGTTAAATATTATTTTCCATAATTAAACATTTTATATAGTTTTTTCAAATGCATATTTTTGTACGTTAATTACCTATTTACTAAGAATACAGGAGGAAATAATATTTTATTATTTATATGAGAGGAATAACAATTGCTCCAAAGTAAATTTATGAGAGGTTTTATTATATGAGTTAATTACATTTTTTGAAATCTGTTAATGATGAAATGAAAAAGAATTTTAAAAATCAAAATTGAACTATAGATTCTTGACATAGTATTTCAATTTTGGATTCAATATCAATACTATCAATTGTACATGGAAGCAAAAATTTATATAAATATTTTACTCGTTTAAATTTGCTATTCTAAGTACACATTTTACATATAAAGAAAAATATTTGTAGGATTATGGAAATATGTTCTAAAGGGAGAAATCATATTATTTTCAATATATATTTCTTACTTTCAACATAAGCCAATATTTCTTAGTTAAGTGTTCAGTTCTGAAATGTCTTTTGTTTCTAGAAATGAGTTTCTAAAGAAAATTTTTATTTTTTCATTTTGTTTTTTCCGAGATTGCAAAATATAAAATTATCTGCTACCAAGCATATATTTGAAAAAGTTTTCCTACTTTAAAACACATTCTTAAATATGCATGTTTATATTGCAGCGTAAGAAAGATATTCAATAATATAAGCATGTTGTAACTCGTTTGAAATAAAAACTCAAGGCTACTACAGCAACCATTAAATATTGGTTATGTTACTTTTTTCATTCAAAGCGAATGCGTATTAATTAAATTATAAGTTTCGATATTTGCGTTTAATAGTTTCTTTTAAATAACAGCCTTTGTTTAAAAACTTCGAATATATTCAAACCATTTTAGAACAATTTCATTTCATAAGTTTTATTAATTACTAAATATAGAGATATATATTCATAGAGCATATAATAATCTGGTCACGCTCAACGTGAGAATTCCTTTTGGAAATTTATCATATCATAATATGCAAATGGGGTGTTAAAATATTTTTTGTTAATATGAGACTTGATCTAAATTTTTTGAAAATATTCATGAAAATTATTTTGCTCGGTAGTACACTAAATGCCCTTTGATCCGAATCGTTCGAGGTCATGCCCGTACCAGATTAATGATTTTAACCAGATTATCGAACGTCAATACAGTTTTAAAGGGTATACCGAATATTAGTCACTCCAGATAAAAACATCAGTGATTAAAACATGTTTTTAATATGTTTATGCACATTCTGAACAGATGTAGACGATATAAATATACAACTAAGTATTTAATTAATTCTGTAACTGTTAAATTACGAAAACCAAAATTGAACATTAATTTAATTAAAAATTCTCGTATTGATAAAAAAAAAATACAGAACAAAATAAATGTTAATACGTTCCAATGACAGTTAAAGAGCAAGTTGTGACAAGCAACTCTATGGTAAGAAAAAAAAAATACTTTAGAGCGTTAATGCTTTAAAAAAATTCTTATGTCACGTTGCTTCAGTGATTCGGATCTCATCTTTAAAAAACGTTTTGAACTACGCACAAATTTATGAATTTAGTGGATTTGTATTTTTTTTCTTTCTTAGTAGATTTGTATTTTATAAACCAAGAAGTCTGTTCCCATTGGATTTAGCTTAATCTTTCGAGTTCTCTCTTCATCCGATTCTACCTCTCGAACCTGAACATTCTCGGTTGACAGTTTGTGAACCCACAATAACTATATCTGATTCCACACGAAAAATTAGAGTGAACGATTTGATTGGTGCCGAATTATAGAATATGACAAACCATTAAATGCTGGATTAAAGAGTGGTTAATATATTTGAAAAAAAAAAAACACCCACTCATTTTAAAAACAAAAATATAAAATGGTTGACAATTGGTTTATTATGCAAAAACTTTTGGTAATAAATAGCAACTACAAATCATATTCTATATTTGTAAGAAATACTAATAATTTTTGTCGTTCGAATAAATAAAAGATATATTTTTGATGAAATATATATTTACTACATATTCTAGAGGATTTATGTGCAAATATATTTTAATAAAAAAAATCGTTATTCAGTAAGTCTAAAAAGCAGAAACAAAGCTCCAACTAGTTTTTATATAGTTTTTTTCAGACGGAGAGCGCCATCTGGTTGTCCTAAATAATTTTACATATTTCTTTGCAATGGACAATAACTGAAATCTTATAGCATAGAAATATTTTTAAAACACTCTTTATTTGATTTTTGTATGTTTCTTACGTTGAAGTAATCTACAGTTGAAAAATTAAATCGTATCATTCATTTTATATTGTATAGTTTCAATTGCTTTTAGTAATTCAACCTAGAAAAAAGTCATCTTGTCTTGGATACTATCATGCATAATAAATAAAAATGATCGTTTATTTGTTTCAATTCTACGATGAGAACTCGAATGTATTAATATCCGGTTATGAAGTGATGAATAAATTATAACTGACGATATCTGATAAGCCTCAATTACCTTTATACCGTTTTTAAAATTTAACATTCTTATAGAGAACCGTTTATTCTTAGATTCGTTTTTAAATACCATTTTCAGTACTTCAAGAGTCTCTCAAAATTCTTTCAACTATTCATCTTTCTGTAAATGATGCATTTCTGTCCAAAGTCAGAAACAGAATTTTAAGTTACTTTGAGTCCAGATTTTGATTCCCTTGTCTTATGTAATAGGTTATTTATGATCTTTGCAATACTTAAGATATTTCTTATTGCTTATAAATAATGTTAATTTCTTATATAATGATTCTTTTGTATTTAATTATATATATATATATATATATATATATATACACGATTAAATTTTGATTTAATTTTTTTTCATGCAATTTTAATAAATTTTTCTATATCTATTTAGTTATGAGTTAGTTTGATAGATGGCACTGCTATCGTTTGATTTTCTTTCATTTTTAAGTTTTGTATGCAGTTAGTTATGGCTTTTAGGATTTCTTTTAATAATATTTTGATCTAAAAAGTTTTTATTCTGTTTTTATTAATAATTATTTTGCTTTTTTTTTAAATAGTAATTTTTTAATATTCAATATTCCTTTCTCTTTTCATAGGAACATAATTCAGATTAAAGCTTTGTATTTTCCATAAAGGAAAGTTTTTTCGAGAAAATTCACTTGAAGAATAATCTTTTTTTAGCGTTCTAACAATTGAAAAACATTTGACGGGGTTCTAGTTAGTTCAGTAATCAGTATAAACTTGCAGAGCTGTATTAAAAGGATAGATATTTTGATTACCATTGTCTTCATCACCATCTCTATTGCAATTTACTTCAGAGGCTGGCCTACATGTTTCTTTGCGGGAATCGTACAGTTTTCCTGGTCGACAAGCATACAATCTGGATTCTCCGTTTAGACATTCGTAGAACATGGAACAGTCTTCTTCATATGGAAAACGACCCTTATTTATGAAGCAAAAGAAATCCGGATAGGGATCAATTAAGACAGCCTCTTCTTCATCATCATATCCTAGAATGTTTTTAAAGAAATATTTATTTGACAATTCATAACCGTATATGAATAATTTTCGCGATTCAGAGTAATTTCATTTGCAAAGAAGAGAAAAAAAAGAGAGACGATAGTTGTTCTTAAAACGTATAATGTTGCTTTAATATTGAATAATTGGATTTGACCTCTAAAATTAACAAACTGCATTATTCTTTACTTTTTAATGTGTTTAGCATACCTTAAATAAATAAATAAGTTATATAACATCTAATATAAGTTTAAATATAAAATGGAAATTCATAACTATGATGAACTTGATTATGTAAAATTCCATTGAAGTAAATGATTTATAAATTAAGGCCAAACTAAAAACAACATTAATACAAGTTGCTGACTAGGCTTAGGACTGAATAGTTGAGTTAACTAGTTTACTGAATCACTTTAGTTTAACTAGTTAAGTGATGTTTTATATATACCACATTTAAATTTTTCGCAGAAAAAATTAAATGAAACTTTTTTTTAAATGCATTTAAATATGCTTGAAACGACATCGTTTTAAGTCGCCCAGGAAAAATATTAGTATTTATTAAGACAGATTTTGCTTTTTTCTAATTGCTTTAGTTTCTTGTAAGTTTTAGAATAATGAAATCTATTAGCTAAAAGTGAAGAGATCTGATATCTTACAGATATTTAGCAGACACTCATAATAAATGTAAGTACATTTTTTATAGAAAATGTACAATAAAAATTATATTGCAAAAAGAAAACGAAAACGCGTGGGATTAATCTTTTCTGAAAGTATGAAATTTCTCTTGATATATGAATATAGAGTGAACTCACCATTGGGATCAATTCTGTCTTGACAATAAACGAATCTTTTTGGTTGGCAGCTCATGAGATCCAAATCAAACAAATAGCCTTTTGGACACACATACACATCTCCTAATCCAAACCAACATCGAATAAACTTATTGCACATTATGGGATGTGGAAAAACTCCTCTTAGATCTTGGCAGTCGTACGTTGGCTCATTGGGATCTGGTCGCTCAGTTATTTCATTATCCTCATTTTCTGTGGAAAAATATTAAAAGTTCTAGTTACTAGAATATTCTCTAGAATTATCACGACTCTATTAAATACTTTTCGTGCAGTGGAACAATATGTGTGTGGGGGTAATTTATTTGGAAAGAAGTTTGTTTTATGTATGGTTGATGCAATGAAATATTCCATCGAATAATACTCTCTTATTTCTTCCAGTTTGATTTAAATTAAATATTTGTATATTAGAGTTATGATATTATATCGCAAATTATACTTGCAATCGATTAATGGACTAGAAAACTTTGTATTGACGTAGTTTCATTCATGTTTCATTATGTTGTTTTATTCATTCAACCGAGTTTTACAACTGACGATACCACATTGTATCAAAAGTATTCTGTGGCCATGCTTTCAAAAATATCAAGTCCTTTTAATTATAACAAATATCAATCTTTAGATATTCATATTTTGTCAATGAAATTATAAACAAATTGATTTCTTCAAAAATTATGCAAACATATCGCAATAAGAATAGTAAAAATGATAAAAAAAAAACTAATTAATGTGCATCAAAAGACTTTTCACAATAAATAATTAAGAAGTCTTTTTATGCAAATAATATAGCGATTTTCATTATTTTTAAGAAGAAACTATTTATCATTACGAAATATGCTTCTTTAATGATCAGTTCAACATCATGAGATGAAAAACGAGACAACTGAAAATTTTAATCATAATTATTTTGTTTGTTTCGGTATCAATGGCCTATGTTGTAAGATCAATTTAGCATAAGTAAGTAAGTAAGGGAGTATCAATTTAAGTTTTATCATGAATCTCAAATTATATATTAAGCTTAATAAAGTTAAATTAGTTTTCAAAACTTCTTCCGCATGCTTTTATCAATAATCGGTTTGATCATATTGAACTTGAATTTCCGAAGTCCCCATTTTTTTATAATTTAAATTATTATCAGTATTTGTAATGCATAAGTAAAATAAGTATTTTTTTTATACATTTTCAACGAGAAAAAAAAAAAAACTTACCATTTGGATCGATTCTCTTTTTACAATCGACATATTCACGGTAATTACACTGTTTCTTATCGTTATCAAACAACATTCCTGGTGGACACATGAACAACTGAGCCTTTTTGTTTTGACAGTTGTAGTAAAGTTGGCAATAATATTCATGCTGATACAGACCACTCCATTTGGGACATTTGTAATTGATTCCTACTTTTTTCTCCTCGCTACTTCCTGTAAATAAATATAAAATCATCTGAATTGCTTTTACATTATACGTATTTTTTTTAAATCCCTTTTGTGTTTCTACTTGCAATGGAAATTTCTTCAAAATTCTATAAATATACGAAGAACTGTTACGGGACTCATCACGTAAAAAGTGCGGAAATAGATTGACAAAGTTTGATATGAATTATGAATTATTTTTTATTTGTGTTATACAGTATTGTTTGATTTTTGCTTTCTTAAAATTTGCCTTAAGCATATTTCAGATATATTAAATATTCGTAATTTAATGTTGCTAAGACATATTTTCCCCCAGTTTCAAAACGAACACTAAAATTGCATGCAACAAATACCATCATTTATTTAAATTCAGAAAATTTGAGCATTGAATTTTTTTTAATCATTAATGGAAAAAAATCTTCTAATTCCATTTAAAACTATGTACAGGATTCATTTTCGAGACTTCTAGAATTCTATTTTTTTTTGTTTCATTAAAATGATATAAATACATACAGTCCATCTTTCATATTATTATTTTCGCATAAAAGGGAATTCTATCATCAATGAGATAATGTCACATCCAGAAGGAAAATTCTTACGATTTTTGTAATTTTAGCCATTCTTTTATTTTGCTGTCATAAACCGATGACTAATCAACCTACAAGATGCATTTGATTGATTGATTGCCACCTCAACACGACCTCGTCCTGCGTCGTTCAGTAAGAAACAAGTATTGAAGGTAATCGGTAGGTTAGGGAGTAGAAATCTCGCATTTTCTGATAGAATTCAAAGTGATTGCACTTTTGAATCTGGTTATGATTGGGAAAAACCCAGATGTCGATAAATTTTTCCGTGTTTCAACCTAATGAGAAACGCCTATAATTCACCTAATATTTTCAGTGTAAGCCAACCTATGCTCGTAGGTTTGAACGGCATAACTAATCTTAGTGTCTGCTTCCATCAGTCGAAATTAAATGATACGTTTCAATCTTGCGACTCAAGGTTGAAACAAACAAAAAAAAAAGTTCGAAATAATGAGCGAAATTATTTATTTTTTAACATGTATAATCAAGTGGATTGAAATTACGTAGATTACGTAATCAAAGATATTGGTAAAGATTATGTGCATTTATAAATAAATTTTTCCGTTTCCCTTGTTATTGGTAACAAATATCGAAATTGCTGCTGAAAATTATTTATCATTATTATTAATTCAAAAGTAATCATAAAATTAAATAGTACTCTTTTTTTAATTCATTTATCTAGTCCGTAATCATTGATATACATTGGCATTCACCACGAGGCATATACCAAAACGTAGTAATATCAATTAATGATATACAGATACAGGGTTATATTCAAAATGATTTATTTTATTTCAAAATTCTACATTTTCAAAAACAAAGGACACAGAATGATAAGTAATACATGAACGCAAAGGGAAAATAAGGCAGCTGTTTTTTCAAGTGTGCGATATAACTTTCTTTAGTTACACGCATAATGTCAATTCGATATGTAAATTCCTGCCAAACACGTTGTAAAATGTCGGTAGTAATTGGTTGTACAGCAGCAAAAATCCGTTGCTCAAGTTCAAATAAATTTGGGGGTAATGATGACGCATACACTTCATCTTGTACAAATCTCCAAAGAAAAAAAATATCATAGGGTCAAATCAAGTGAATGAGATGGCCAGCTGTGCAAAATCAAGTTATCTGGTCCCCTGAGACCGATCCAACTGCGAGGTAGCTCCGAGAAAGCTTCTAAAACATCTTTCGTGAAATAGCTTCGCGAAGACCACCTATAGTTCGCAATATAAGACTTCCACATTTTTCCTTCTCATTCATGTATTACTTGTCATTCTGTGTCGTTTATCTTTGAGAATATAGAATTTTAAAATCGGATGAATCATTTTGAACAACTATGTATATAATTTTTTTTTTTTCGTATGACAGGATTCGCCATTATTTTAATCGTTACATTTAATGTGATTTCGTTCCATACCTATCCTCATCCAATGAAAACCCATTCATTTCCCGAAATTGTTTTATGCAAACAGACTTATAATTAAAGTGAATCTTATAGTTTTAGAAAAAGATTATTTCTAGAAGTAGAGAGAGAGAGAGAGACACGGGATCATTTTTATACTGTAAATAAGAGAAATTATTGCACTACACATTTCAATTGTATCTGAAGCAGATTTATTTTGACGTATAATGAATATGTATTAGGATTTAGCCATTAGAATGGGATTTTGTTTTCCTGCAACTTGCTTTTTTCCCCTCACTTCAGCATAGCTCATTATTTTTCTCATGTAAAGTCTAACAAACGTCATATACTTCTCAAGTAGAGAATTTGTAACATAGTTTGTTTAAATAAAAATAGATGCTTTTATTTTTAGACTTAGAGTTTGATATTGGAATTCTAGACACTTATAGTGGAGCCAAGAAAATTACTGGACTTTACATTTTAATCCAATAAGTGAAATTTAAATTTTTCAAGAAGAAAAATCTGTTTCAAGATACTCGTAAAAACAATATTATTGTAATATTAATTTTATCCTTAAGTCAAATAAAACTATGTAATATATTTTCTCAAAGATAATATAGGTCATAATAATAAGAACTAATTACATTTTTTGCTTATTGAAATAGAACTTCTAAATGTTAATTCTTATGTAATCTTTTCAATATATTAGAAAATTCTTTTTTGAGAAAGTAATTGTGCTTTGAAAGTTTTATAGTAATTCAATATTCTTTGTTATTGAATTTGTAAATGATATACTTGCATTTATGAAGCATTTTGAGGATTTAGTTATTTTTTATAAATATATTCATGAAATCTGAAAATACTTGTTTATTTTAAATGATATAATTTTGTTTTAAAACAAAATTGTTCTTATGAAAGTTAATTGTTTCTCTTTTATTTAAATATATACGAATGTTTTTTGTGAATCACGAAATGAAGGGAAGATTTGTTAATTCTTGCTTCATATGGCTTAACTTTCGTCAGAATACCTTAAATAGTTGTTCAAGATATCCAGTATAAGGATAATTTTTTATTATTAAATTTTTTTAAAACATGTCTTTCGTATACTGAGATTAAATTATTATTGTTTGACACATTTTTATTGAAACAAAATATGGAAAAAAAAAACTATCTTACCAACTTTCTTTTTGCGTTTTCCACAGTTGACCTCTTTGGTTTTCAAGCACTGAAGTTTTTCGGCATCAAATCGGTAACCACTTGCACATCGAAAGACGTACGATGCCTCGCCATCAAATACATAGAAATACTGACAAAACTTTTCATGAGGCAAGAAAATTGCATCCTCAGAGATTGTGGGCTTATTCTTGTTCTTGTTATTTTCCTTTGAACCTCTCTTTACCTCTTTTGAATAAAGATCAATTTCCACTGAATTTTCCAGAGACTCTTTTTCGTTTGAATTCTCATGTGAATTATTTTCCTTCGAATTCTCATGTGATTCTTTTTCTTTTGAGATCTC
>BMAW01030489.1:1269290-1300283 GCA_019974015.1 Nephila pilipes | reverse complement strand
TTTGAGTGCTCGTGTGGTGGTTTCTTTTCTTTTGAGAGTTCATGAGGCTTCTTTTTTTCCTTAGAGTGCTCATGTGGCTTCTTTTTTTCCTTTGAAAGCTCATGTGGCTTCTTTTTTTCTTTTGAGTGCTCATGTGGTTTCTTTTTTTCTTTTGAGAGCTCATGTGGTTTCTTTTTTTCCTTTGAGTGCTCATGTGGTTTCTTTTTTTCCTTCGAAGCCTTCTTGTAAAGATTATTCCAGTCAATAGCATCTAATCTAATATCATCATCTTCCGACGATTCAAGTTCTTCTGGCGAATCCTCTTCATCTCCTTCAACATCATTTGTATATGATACAGCATTAACACAGACTAGAAAATAAAAGAAAATCATTTGAGCAGCCACTTAGGGAATATTATTATGTGAGATAAAAACAGGGCATTTTTAAAAAGCTCTTATTCAGAAATGCAGAAATTTAATCAGAAAGATTGAAATAAAATAAATTACAGGAAGTAATATCTCTCTATCATCCCGCACTTCGTTCATCCGACCTGCCAGTAAGTCGAAGTATTTACACAGGCAAACAAGTCACGAGCTCCTTTTCTCCTTTTTGTAATTTGTTTACATTCTAAAAATTATTTTTGTCATCAACTTTTTTTACTTTTTTTCCTAAAGACTTTTATTGTAATTTCCAATTATTATCATAGTAATTCTTATTTTATTCTTCGATAAAGCTCGCCATGAAGGGTTTTTTTATTAAAAAGATGGAGAAGGGAATGGCAGTAAATAGCATATTGTTTACTTATTGGAAAATATTTTTTATTTTGCTTCCTTTTTCACATAGTCTTGTTTCTTTTTTTATATATAGATATTCCCTCTTTCATAGTTTTTCTTAACTTAATTGACTACAGTATTTGTGTTACTCTATTAGCTTTGTATGAGTGTTTTTTTATTATACAGTTGAGTTAAAGTCTACTGTATAATGAAATAAAGAAGTCCAATTAGGCAGTGCCTATCTCCGTTTCTGTAGCCTTTGGGACTGGGGAGCTAATTACTCATTATGCAGTACTCCTATAATCTATCACTTCCCCTTTCCTTCTTTTCAAGTAATCCAGCACTTTTACACGGGCTGACAAGTCAGAAAAATTATTTTATGCTTTCCAAACCAAGGATGTAGAATGTATAGTGTAGAATATCAATACAAAATAGTGCACTTTTTCTACTTTTATTCCTTTCTTGCGTTTGGCACTTTATTTGTGTGCTTGATATTAAATTTTATAAAATAATGCATGACTTTTGTTGTTCAGCTGGATTACTTTTAGTGATTTTCCAGTAAGCTGACGTTTTTGGTAATACGGCAGTACTCTTGTTAGATTGCCGGGAGAGAACCGAATTTTGATTCAAATTAATGTTACATTAGAGCCACACTATGGGTTTTAGTAACGGATTTTGTATACCTTAATCGCAGTTAAGAGAGAAATAAAACCTCTTTTCGTTAGAAAACTACCCACGACGTTTTCTCACCGTATTGCGATAGAATTTTAAAATATAAAATTAAACTTATTTCATCACTTCTCTTGACACAATCTGTTGGAATTACGATTCAAACCCACTAACCGCCAATCTCAGTGACCGAGGTGTGTACCAGATTCTCTCGACTTTTTAAACATTTAAATAAAAAGGCAGTGAAAGAACTTATTGATCACAACTTTACGGAATAGAAATGTACAACTATAAAAAAGTATACTTTTGAGAGATAAATACATAAACAATAGTATAATATCGTAAGCGTTTCATATGAAATTCGTCCAGTCACGGTTGCGTTATTTTAACCATATCGAAATTGTATATTTTAAAGCATCAATCTTATCATCAGTAGTTAATAATAAATATTTTTGATCATAAAATGTTACTTTCTTTCCAAAGAATTCTTTTTTCAATAAAGGCAACAGTGTAACAATCTGAAAACAAGTCATGATTAAGTTATTTTACTTGAAACAGCACTCAAGTGTGTTCATTTTATTACAAGTATGAAAGAAATTTCTGTACAGCGTAGGACGGAATGATAAATTTTCATGATGAAAGTAGTGTTAATATTCCCTTCAAATCTGTTCTTTTTCAAACATCAAAGTAATAAAGTAACATCACACTTTCTGCTGCAACTCAGGAAAATAAAAACGCTTTCTTATGAGAGTAGAAAACCTTGCCGAGGGAAGTTACAGAAAAAAAGCAGCATGCGTTCCATGATTACTAAAGTAATGTTGATCATGTTTTGTGGTTTTTGATTAGATACTTTGGAGTCATGGGAACAAAAAAGCTGATAAATAAACAAATAATATACGCTTTTTATGCAAATATGAAAACGACTTCTGCTTTTGTTTTAGTTCTCTTTGCAGGAATGAATACGTTTAAATTTTCAGGAGAAAATTTAATGCGTAGTTCGCTTTGTTGTTTTTCCCACTAGTGACTGAAGTATAAATTTGTCAGAAATATATAATGAAGAAAATGTTTCGTGTTTGTTTTTATGTTCTCTTTTCTAGTCTTTATAGAAAATCCATGGGAATAAGAATGCATACTTTCCAGAATTTAAAATTTCAATACAGGATTTAAGAATGCATATTTCACCTCTATGTAAGATATGTATATTCTGACATTCTATTAAGTTATAACATATGTGGAAATTAGCTGAGTATGAAATGAAAATAAAAAATCAAACCAATGTTTTCCCTTTCAAGGAATAAATATGTATTTATGTTTCATTATAATTAATAATTAATTATAAAAATATGCCTTAGATTACAAATAATACCTACACAAAAATATTTTTAGATTATAAAAGAAGAAATATTAACATATTTTTAATGCAAAAAAAGAAAAAAGAAAAGAAAGGGGAAATTTACATCCCAAAACAAAAAAGAAAAAAAAAATCATTGAAAGAAAACAACAAACGCGATAAAAGGCAACAAAAAGATAAATCCCAAGATATGTTAAAATATAAATGCAAACTTGAAAAAATGAAAAGAAAAAAAAAAGGTGAAATAAACCATAAAGTAAATAAACTATAACATTTATAAATTATAAATATAGTTTATGACAGATTAGCAGGTTAGTTTTACAGGCCCACCATACCATAAAGTGCATACACAAATAAAAAAGAACTACCATAAAGTGCAACACATATAAAAAAAAACTAAAAGATTAAATGTCATTATAAGAAACCAAACGATACTTATAAAAATAGAAAAAACAAAACATTAAACAACGAAAAAGAGAAGGAAAATCCAATATTTAAATAATCAGATTAAAAAATTTACAGAGAAATATATCTAACAAAATAAAAATTAGAAACAAAACAAAAGGTGGGAAAAAAAACCAGATTTTAAAATATAATATAAACATTTAAAAAATATTTTTCAATCTTAAAAAAAGAAAAACTAAAAATTATAATTATTAGATTTTAAAATCCTCTTAGAAAAATTCAAAGGCAAATTTATCACCAAAAGAAAGAAGAGAAAAAAAAAAAAATGTTTTTTAAACTTATCCTTGTAACAGTAAATCTCCTGTACTTAAGGCACCATTTCAAGAAAAAATCACGAATGCAGTTTCATTGAAAATCAATAGATTTATTATTTTATCACAAATGTATCATTCTTTCTGAGTTGGGGAAGAATCGATACACCAATCTATTTTTAATTTTTATTAGAAAAATATTTGGAATAAGACATATAAATTCTGACAAGGAAATTTTAGTTATATATATATATATCTGTGTGTGCGCGTAAATGCAAGATTTAATATATAATTAAAATTTACAATACGGATTAAAAAATTATTTAAACTATTCAATTTTCATTTCATTTTTTAAAATGTATATTATTTTCAAAAACTATTCCCCCCCCCCCCTACATCTAAAACAAACCCTGAATCTTGGGAAAATGCTTTTGAGTTGTAATGAACAACAGGAAAGAGTAATTAACGAATTAGAATTAAAATTGCAGGAAAAATATTTTTTTATAAAATAATTAACAAAAGGATGGAAGTCCACGCCTTGTGCATCTTGGACTCAACTGATCTGATTACGAAAGTTAAATTATTACTTTACATCGCATTCCGAATGTTGCACTTGCAAAGATGATCGGTACAGAAAGTGATCTTTCACCAATTAAATATAATGAATGATATATGTTAGGACTTTTTCAAGTAAGATCAACTTATGGAGATACATAAATAGATATATTCAATTTCGGAGGCTCATTTGTATGTAAATAATGTGGAATCTAATAAAATGTTTAATCTATATATTTATTAATTTACATTCGATATTGGAAATCAGAAATAAAGCAGACTTCTAAATAAAACTGAAGCATCAATTACTCATTGAATCATGGCCATTTTTAAATGTTTCTTAAAGATGTTTGATATTAGCACAGGTTGGGAATTTCTGCAATTACGAGTTGAAAATGCTTTTATTCGATTAAAAACTCGAATTACACTCGAAATAATATTTACCAAAATATCTATTAGTTTTACTTAAAGGAATCCAAAGTTCCTACCTGCCAGAAGAAGTATCATCCATAGTAATCGTGAGTAAAGCATCGTGCTAGCTGACAGTACTAGTCAGCTATCAATCGAACTTCGTAAAGAAAGGTTTAGGAAAGTGTTCCACTCTTTGTACTAGTGGATTGCTGTGACGTTGCACCAGCTTCATCAAATCAAGGGTAAAAATATGTACCAAGTGACGTAAGATGGCTTACCATCATTCCCTGCACATGGTAAATTTCTCACGACTTTTCAAAAATGCGATGGCTATGTATTATTCTTTTTCTGTGAATTCAGGAGATTAGAACATTACCTAAAAGATAACAATGACCAAGCCTTTTGGAGAATATCACCTGGAAGCTGACTCGTGGAGATATAATGAAAAGATGAAGCTTTATCTTAATGGGAAAGAACGTGTCAAGAAGCAAATGATCAGGTTTTGAAGACACAGTATCTCTCGTGGAAAACAAAAATAAACATTGAAAGTATTTAGGCACACATTTTATAAAAAAAAACAAAGAAAAGTATGTCCCGTTTTGGTGTAGATGTAGATTCTTAGATTCTCATATATCAGAAAATTTGATAAATAATCACTGAATATCTTAAAAGTGTAATTTGTTCAGAGAATTCCAATCCTTTCAGATATTATTTTATTTTCATTGTAAAAAATTAAGTGATGCTTCACACACATTGTAAGATTCCTTTAATCAGAAATACTTAAGCAAACATTTGATCGTTTTCTGAATATGGAGATTTTTTACAGTGTATTGAAAAATCGTACTCCCTGAAGTGAAAGTAAAATGGGTGGCTTTTTTAAATATAATGTTTATTAATTTTTTTTTTTTGTATTATGTTTTGAATTTAAACAACTCATCTTCCTTTCCGAAAAATTGCATACGCACACACACATATTTCTTGCTTTTATGAATAATGATATGTAGTTATAATAAGTTTATTTATTAATTTGGAAAATAATAGCATTTTGTTTTATTAATTTTAGTTTTACATTTAAATTAGGTTAAATTCTATTTTATTACAGTTTTGTAATTTATTATTAATTCTTATACATATTTATCGTATTTCTGTTGAACATTATATATATATATATATATATATATATATATATATATATATATATATATATATATATATATATATATAATGTATGTATAAATACACACGCACGCACACACGCACACACACACACATATATATATGTATCTGTATATGCGTGCTATTAGTTTTGGAATATAAAGTCTGACGTAATTTAAAATACTTTATTAAATTGAGTTACGTTCATCTATATCATATTGTAAATATGACAATTGGTTGATTGATGGATTATTTATGTCACACTTAAAAGCAACACGAGGGCTACTGGTGACATACCTCGTAATTTTAAGCCTCAGTCAAGTGACGAAGATGACATCTGTGACCTGGCACTTCCTCTCTTAACTTCCACTCCATATTTACGGAAAAGATTTGGAGCTAAGACAGATTTCAAGCGCATCAATCCCGCTACATGATAAAAATAACAATATGAAAAAAAAATTAAGTTAATTCCTACTTAGGTCAACATTTTTTTATTATTATTATTTTAGTTACTTATTAAATAATTATCATTAATATAAATATGTATATACATATGACAGAATCGCAATATTAAGTAGCAAAATAAATTCTTCCGGTAAATTAAATGGTTGGAATGCAGTTTTGCCCAAACACCCTTGGTGACAGGAATTATTTGGCGGTATTTTTTCAAATGTGGCTTCCCTGGTCCGCTTCGTGGATTTACCATCCTCCAGAAAAAAAAAAGAAAGGAAAAAGAAACCCGCCAAGTTTGATGATTTTTGAAATCACTCCAAGTGGTTGGGCTAAACTGCATTTTCACCAATTAAGTTTAATTAAGTGAATTAATATTTTAAGTAACTGTATTAACATCAAGTGTCATCCACTATAAGTTTAAAATAATGTATTTGAACTTGAGTGGATGAATAAAAAGTATTTTATTAACGATTGAAATTTCAAACAAGATATATATAGAGAGAGTGTGAGCTAATAGTAGGAATTTAAAAAATTGTCAGGAAACTTTTTTATAAGAAATAGAAGCTATTTTTAAAATATTGCTTATGACATTGGATTTTAAATTGTTTCTTTAACACGTATTCTTTTATTATAATTTCAAATATTATATACTCCTCTATTACAATTAAAAATACATACCTAAAATAAAATTTTTATGTGAAATTTTTGTTAATTTTTTTTCTTCTAAAATCAATAATTAAATTTCATCATTAAAATAAGCTTCGGCATTGGTAAGTCCTTATATCAAAACAATTTTAATCTTAGATTTTTTTTCTTCAGCACCGCAAGCAGGATATAACATATAGAAACTTTCTTTACCTGAGAGAAAATCAATTATTGAGATAATATTCGAAGAAAATATCACGTGAATCTTTTTCAAAATGTCGCTAAGATTCTCAGAACTTATAATCATTTTTTTTGCACCCGTAATCATTTATATAAATAAAAATAACAAATGAACATTTTTTTGTATGTTAAAATTTATTTCTGAAAAAACAAGGAACTGTGAAAGACTAACTTAACCCCCAAAAAAGTTAGTACCCTAAAGTAATACATCCATAATGGCCCGTTAAAGAATTTGAAATGTGACAGTAAGCAGTGATTTGATAATTGCTTAACTTAATATTTCAAAGTTCGAGAATCACGACACTCCTGTGAGATGTACTAAGACCTAAATAGTTATATATTTTTTTTATTTAAATAATTAATTTATAAAAGCTTATTTTGATAGATATAATAAAAGTAAATCTTGACTTGAAGTAAATAGAATAACAAATCATTTAACAGAAATTGGAAGTCATTGAAGTTACAGTTAAATTGAGATTCACAAGTTGGCAATGTATCTTAAATCCAGATTCGCGGTCTTTCAATTTAAATCTGGGTCAATTTTTGTAAAAGAAAGGGCAATTAATCTTTCTCCTTACAGTTTACCGAATCGATTTCTTTCTTACTAATGCACCAAAGTACATCAATGTCTATAAAACTAAAAATTGCAGTTTACTTCCATTTCTAAGATATTCATTTGCACAAATTTCAGATAAATTCTACATAATATTTATTCCTTCTGACTATGAAATAAATGTAGCATAACATTTATATAATTAAAAAAAAATTAAGTTACTTCAGCTAAGCGCTAAAATTCTTTTAAGAAAATGTAATGAGCCTTAGATAACAAAAATATACTTATGTAATTTCAGATTTTAAGCCACCGAATAAGTTATATGATTTTATCATACCACATTAAATATTTATTTCTAAATGTTTGTAGAGAAAACAAGGTATTTTCAACGAATGTATAAGTTCGATATAAATGCAGAGAAAAAAAAAGCAAAATTATTTTTAAACAATGTTCATTTTAAAACAATGTAAAGTATGTAGTATATACAGAATTCGCTTATTATAATACTTGCTTTAAAATATTTCCAAAACAGAAAAATATTTACTTAATGAGTTTGTACTCTTTTTTATAAGCCGCAGAATGTATGTTATCTGTATTAAACATAATCAAATACATATGAGTAGATTTCAATCAAATTATACTGTAAAAAGTATGAAACTGCATGTGAAACAAAATGTTTGCAAAGTATATGCTTTAGATGTCAATTTTGTAACCTTTCTTAAACTGTGCACTATAGACATTGTGAACTATTACATGCATATATCATGTCAGCCGATGCTTGCATTTCTCTTAGTTATTGAAAGTAATTAATCTAATTAAAATATTCATGCATTTATAATTAAAAATCATATTTTGATGCATTTTGTATTTTATCCATACAAAATGATGAAATTAACAGTTCTCTTCTATGAACAAATGAATATATACACAGGTCTCCAAAGTTAAGCATAATAAGTAGAAGGCAAAAACCTATGAGTAATTTTAGTGAATTTGCTCAAAATAACTGGTTAAGAATTATATGTTGATTGAAATTTTGATTAATATGTTGGTGAAACTTTGCCTAAATTGAAAACATTTCAATTGGCGTCTTCATAAGCAAAATGCGGATAAAACTCCTCAATCTACATAAGCAGTTCAAACAGGTTTCGTGGAATTCATAAAGGAACGTTATTAATTATTAAACATAACAAATATTGCCGTAAAGACAACTGGACAACATTTGTGAAAGGAAGAATGTTTGAGATGATCGAATCTGGATAATCAGAAGCTGAAATGTCTCCAATTATGAATGTGCCTTCGTGCGTGATCTCAAGGTAATGATAGAGATTTCAAAAGGTGATAAGTGTTAATCGACAGTCTGTACCAGGTAGACCAAGATTCACAATCATTTCCCAAGGACGATTCTGGTAATAATTGCGATACATCAGAGGGACAGATGAGCCATACTGGATTCAGAGCTCTCAATCGCCACAGGAATACGAGTTTCCAGACTAAATGTGTATAGGATATTCTATCAAATTGTTCTCTATGCTAGACGACCAATAATTCGCGTTCTCCTCTCATCTATCCTTGTTTTAAACTGGAATTGGAACATCAGTATTGAAATTTTGGACATTGAGATAACCTGAAATATCAGACGAATCTCACTTTTTGATTTTCATCGGCTAACCATTTAGTGAGAACTTGAAACTCGTTTTCACCTGGGAAAGATCATGGAAAGACATGGTATTCCGTCAAGGAAAGTCATGGTTCATGTAGGCATCAGTTGAACGGCAAAACATATCCATATCTTTGAGATGGGATCTGGGACAGATAGAAGATATAGAGATGAAGCTATTGAGCTCTATGCCCACCTGCTCCGAGCTACTGACAGTCCTGATTTCATATTTACGAGGTGTGGCTATTAAATAATGAGACTGACGCTGCTAGAGAAGAAGCATGCAGGCGCCAAACCCCAGCGACCAATAGTTGTTTAGCGTGAAGCCTTATCTTTCGAATGCAATGCCTCTCACTTCTATAAACAAATGCATAGAACCCTAGCCTTCGTTCGCATTAGAGTTTTTTTTTTTTTTTGTTTCGCCAAAAAAAGTAATAAGTGTAACAATAGACAGAAATTTCACGTGAAACTTGGAAAAACCCTCTACTGAAACTTATTGAAAGAAGTGTATGGCAATGAATGTTTATCGTGTTTTAGAGGAATAAGCATTTTCAAGATGGCCGAGATGACGTTGAAAATGATTCGCGCCCAGGTTACCCTTCCACGTTAAAAACGGATGACAATATTGAAAAAATCAGTAATCTGGTTCGATCTGACTGTCGGTTAAGTATTCGTGTGATTGTTAAGGGTGTAGACATTGATATATAATCCATATGGCGAATTTTCCCACCAAGGCAATACCCCCGCGCATTCCACATTGTCTGTCAAGAGATTTCTAGCCAAGTACAGCCATCCAGTGCCAGACGATCTACCGTATTCTCCGGATCTTAAATCATGAGACTTCTATCTGTTTCCTAAGGTCAAATCTGCTTTAAAAGGAACAAGATTTCAGTTGAAGCTGTTAAAGAGAAATGGCATGAGTCCTGAAGGAGCTCACTTAAAACTTCCAGAACTGTTTCGAACATTTGAAGATTCGCATGGAGCGTTGTAGGGATTGAGGAGGGGAGTATATTGATGGTGATAATAAGTAAATATGTATAACATCAAAATAAAATGTTTTAGACTCACGCTAGTTAGTAGCCACACCTCGTAAAGATGATAGCGCGCCTTGTCACTGTGCGAGCCTGATTGACTATTTCCTTGAAACCGAATATATCGAATGCATGACATGACCTTCTCACTTACCTTAACTGAATCCTATCTTGCATGTGTGGGAGATATGCAGGGGAGACAACTTGCAGTCCTTCGCACCTACGAAGTTTCGTTTCAGAACTGAAAAGAGCTCTTCGTGACGTTTGGAACACATTGAGCTCACAACTCATCCACAATGCAGTAGCAAATATAACAAATCATTGTGCAGCGTGCTCGACTGCAAAGAAGACCCCACACCTTATTAAATTGTAGCATTATCATTTTATTTCATTTATTTTTGATTAAAATATGAAATCCTCATATACCCAGTTTTTCAAATTGTTTCTGGGGATAATAAAAGTATTATTATCGTTCTTTCGCATTGGTTTCTTATTTTATAACCGTTTTACACTCACACTTCACGTTTTCCATCAATCCGACTTTCCTGTCCTTCCTTCATTATTCAGCATGGAAGTTAGGAGAGCTCAATGATATCCTCGTCAATTGACCGAGGTTCAAAAAAATTATGAGATCCGTTGCCAATAGCCCCCGTGTTGCTTCTAGTGCGATGGCAATAAAACCAATCCAATCCTTCACTATTTACATAATTACCTACTATGCTTAACGTTTGAACATCATTTTATGAATACTATATCATGAAACGATTGATAAATTTAAAAAATTGATTATTTGAAGATAATTTGAAACTAAGATGCTTAAAATTATCAGCAATCTTGAACAAGAAGGAAAAATAACAAGAATTTGGAAATGAATTCCCATTCAGAAAAGAAATCTGCTGAGCTTGAAGTAATTAAAATTTAAGATTTTTTTTTTTTTTACTTTTTTACATTATCTATGGCCACGAGCATCAAAAGTTATAATTTTTACAACATTCATTTAAATGATTTAAAATATATAATACGATGCAAATTTAAAAAAAATGCATTTAAATGGAAGTGTGCTACAATTAATTCATTTCTTCCATTTTCTGATTTTTGCTCTTAAACTATTAATGAACTAACCAATGAACAGCTGTGAAATTGTTTTAGTAAAAGTAGAAGATTCTTCGTCCGTTTCTAAATTAGATAGTTTATACAAGAAATTTCAGATATAAATATTTTGATAATCTCTAGAATTCCTTTGATACTAAAGCAAAATGTAAAGAATTATCAGAAACTAGAATTTTTCCTCACAAGAATCAACAAAACTCTTATTTTTAGAATTCTATAAACTCTTTGGTAGGAAGAGAACATTAAAATTATATTTTTTTCTTTGAGGAAAATTGGAATGCTGCATCATGTTACAATAAGTTCTCACTTGTAAAATATAGTCTTTTGAACAAGCAGTGTTATATGCTTATAAGACTTATGTCACACGTTGAGCGATTGGATCTAATATTAAATGTGTTATTCGTGTAAATGAATTACAAAGCAGTTTAATGTATAAAATAGAATTTCAAATGATTTGCTGGATTTAAATTTCACATGTATCTAGCTAATGACTTAAATATCGGGAGTAGTAAATACCCATTATATCGTTTTGAATTTAAAAAATGGATTATTTAAAGTTTCAAGCTCATTGCTTTGAATATAAAGAAATATATTTTCTATTATGATTTTCTTTGAATTTACAGTGGGTCCCAAAATTAAGTATACACATCTCCTTCTCCTTCTGAAAGGCCTAAAACAATATCATTTAATACTCATTTAAGTTTAATATTTATAGAAACGAAGAAATAAACCTTACAAAATGTATTAGACTAAGAAACAAATATGAATAATCTATAATATTTTAATTAACAAAATTTTTACGTCAAAGCTCTCCAAATTTCAGAGTCACAAAATTGTGTATTCACCCTATAAAATTATGGTTTTGCGACCTTTATTTTTTTAAGTGGATCAATATAATAAATTTGTTTCCTTAAGATACCAATATTTGAATTCCAGGAAGAAAAAATATTTTATCTGTAAAAATTAGCTCCAGAAATGAAATTAAAAATGAGATTCGGAAAATCGTTGTTCGGATGACTGAGATAGGTAAAATTTTTGTGATATTGTCAAAAAGGTTGAAGGCAGTTATAGATGAGTAAAAATAGTTATCTAGTAGTACAAATAATTTGAGAAAAATAGTAAATAAACCTGGAAAATGTGTCAGTTCCACTACCAGTAAGATATATTTAGTTCGATGATCAAGAGAAACATCATTCGAGATATAAGAAAACATTTTAAAGTGAGTACTATAAAAATTACCTCATCAACTACAACAGCAATAGGAAAATGTATTTCCGCATAAATAATTCGAAGATTACTTAAAAATGGAAATTATAATAGACTTGAAGGGAATTAAAATATAATTAATAGCTTCCAAAGCAAATTCAGTAAAAAGGATTCTATTTACTGAAAGACGTACTTCAAAGCCGCAATATTTTTGGAATAACGTAGTATTCAATGATGAAAGCTAATTCAATGTCTTTGAAAGTAATGATCCATGGTATGTTTGACGGAATACTAACTGAACTATTTCCTTCAAGCATCATTTCAACTGTATAATGGTGGCTTGGTTCTTGTATGGTGTTGTATGCTTGCTAAAGGAGTGTAAACATTAGCTTTTATTGATGGAGTCATGGACAAAATAAAATATTTGAATCTATTGAATTATAATTTAAAATTAAGTGCCAGAAATTAAAAATAGAGTATCATTTTATGATTCAACAAGATAACGAAACCAAAATAAACAACTAAAATTATTAAATTATGAACTTTTTACAATTACAAAATGAAATAACATACATCACTTCATTTTCTCGATCACATTGTGATAAAAAAAAACTTGTGATCTCGGAAAACTCGGTCCAAAACTATAATATGATTAGTAACAAACTCTTACAGACAATATTACAATAAAAATGGTCAAATTTATCTACAGAATCCCTTTCAAATCAATGTACACAAGTCGAAATGTATTTTAAATAAAAAAGGATATGCTATGCAATATTAATTTATGTTTTTTAAGTTTTTAAGGAAACATACTAGATTTAATAGTTGGACTTAGAAATTATGGTAATTTAAATATTATAGATTGTTCATTTTATTTCTTAATCTAATACATTTTGTACTGTACATTTTATTGTTCTTATAAATACTAAGTTTAAATAAGTATTTAATAATATATGTTATTTTAGACCTTTCTGAAAGAGAGAGAAAGAGAATTGTATGTTCAATTTTATGATGTGTATAGTCAATTTTGGGAACCACAGTATGAATTAAATTATTTTATTTTGATATTTAGTTGAAAAAGTTACTAGAGAAAACGGAATCAAAAATTTAACTGTACCACGACAGAAAAAAAACTAAATAATCAAAACATTTTGCTGACTATCAGGGAATAAACATGCAATTTGTTACAAAACTCTTTTTTAGAAGTAATAATATCTATCGATAAAAAAATGACGTATATAATATTTACCTAACGCTTAATTTATCGTCTGATAACACAGATAAGCTTGGGAATACAATATCTTTTGTATACAATAGATTGTAAAGCGATCATCATTCTATAACAGGTGTCAAAATTTCGTAATTTGTAAGAAACACGCAAAGTTTAATATAACAACTTAAAAAGGCATATGAAGTCCCGGAAATAACTTGATAGTTTTTCCTCATTAAATGAAATCGTACTAAACTAAAATTATTCAATGTACATAACTCTGCATGAATATAATTTTTCGAATAGTCATCAATTTCATATAACTGGGTTGATAAGAAATGTTTCGTCTATTGAAACCCATGATTAATTAACCCTTATTTCTTTTTTTCTTAGAATAATTGACAAAAAAAATTATTGATGCAAAATAATTGTAAAAGCGCACTCATAAATTGCTTATCGATTTTCATTTAAAAAAATTCATGATTGAAAGACAGGTATTACATAAGGAAGTCTGGTAATTAATTATTTGTTACATATATAAATGCCTTTATTTTCATTGAGCTATTTTGTTATCAAAATTATTATTTTCGATTGTTTATAATTTTAGAACGTCTTGTAAACTTGTTTTTAATGAATAATGAATGGCTTTACGATTCATAAGAAATAAAATTAACAATTCCTTATAATAAACTCATAACAGTCTTCTCAAATATATTGAAACGTGAAAGGTTACAGCTGAGTTAAAATAAGCAGAGAGGGAGAAAATATTTAAATACAGATATCAGTCTGAGTGATATAAAAGAAATTAAACTTTTTAAATTTTTTTGCATGTTTTTAAAAACAAACTCATTTTTTTTACTTTTCAGAATGGAATTTAAATTTGCATTGAAGATGATACAAAAAGTTTCAATAAACTTTTCAAGTGTTCTAAGGATGAAATAAGTATAAAAATGTATTTCCACTCTTACCTATAAGGTATATACGAAGTATTAAAAGAACACAAACATTTAAACTTAGAACATTATGCGCATTTGTTAGTGTTTAAAACAGAAATTATTAAATTATGTCATTATCAGTGGTTATAGCTACTTCAGCGTAACGATTAATAGCTTTCAAACTTGATTTGCATTTGCTATCCCAAAACGGATTTTTAATTTTGTGTCAATCAATCTTTGATGGGTTTCTTTTTTTTTCTTTTTTTTTTTTTTTTTTTTAATAATTTTTTATTTCGATATAACGTTTTCTTCGTAAACATTATCTTATACAATATTTTGAAATAATTTTTTTCTAGGATATATTTTAATATATTAAATTAGTTTCTGGATTCTAGTGTAAACTTGTAACTCATCAAAAATTTAAACATATTTTCTGGATTAATTTTATTATTAGATTCTAAGAATAAATTCGTTGTATAAAATTACTGAAGATAGATATTAATTTGTGGCCTTATTATGGAAAACATTTCTTTCTTCTCTTTTATGAAACAGAAGCATATTTCATTCCGAAACACTAATTACATAAATTATGAAGTAGTTGAATAGATGTTGCAACACTTTAATGTCAAGACAAAAAGCGTGTTAAACCTGATATAAAAGTTAAAAACAAAAGATCACCAAGGCTATATGATTAAGTGTTAGGATTTTGTTATGTAGTCGTGTTAGATAAAGGTATATTTTTATTGCATTTTTTTCTAAATGTAAAGTTCACAGACGGTCAAATTAAAACAATCATTTTGAATTGTGAAGGAAGAGTAAACCTTGAAAGAAATATCTTGTAAATATGGCAGTATACAAATATTTATTTTTACGATCAAGTCTAAATCTTTCAGGGCAGATATACATTTATAGTTTCATAGATATTTTTATTACAAAAATTCAAGATATTTATTGACAGAATTTGAGGGCAACCATTTCTATTAGTTCGAACAAAAAATATGCATATCTATTTGTGTCACACAATATCTAATGCTGTGAGGAGAGATTCATATAATTCGATTACTTTTCAAAAAGTAACAGAAACAAACGTTATGCATTAAAACGCAGTTCGCATTCGTAGACTTCTGTGAAAACATTTTAAGCTGTGCAAAGTGAGTCGTGATTTTTAGTGCACCTTTCACTACAAGCTTGCCTTTAGTAAAGTTTTACAGCTATGTTTTGTGTACTTAAAATTTCAAATATCATTTCATACACCAAAAAGAAGTAGAAATAATAATTTAAAATGAAAACATATTTACAAAACGCTTTTCTTTGCTGTTAAGCATGATAAGTGTATTCCATATGTAGCACTACTTTCAAGGAGTTAGATACAAAAAGTAAGTAAAATACATTCATTGATTAATTTAAGCGAAAGTAGGTTAATTGCTTTGTGTAAATTAATTTGAAATCATACATTTATTTGAGACGAGAAGCTGAAAATAGACATATCGAAAAAAATGACAACTAGACCAGTTTTTCCTGTAACGCGTGAAAAGTGCAATCAATGTACAATGCAATCCTTTCAAAAAGAAATACAAATGTGATATCTGTAACAGTATAAAACATTCTAGATGAACTTCCGGGAATTCAGAAATCGACAAATGACTTCTGTTATTATTTCCAAGAAATATTTGTAAAGGATTTGAAGTTTTTTGAAGTTTTCTAAAGAATGCACTTGTGAGTTTCCGGATAAAGCAGCAGTTGACTTTCGTTGAATAGACCGATTTTTTGAAACCTTTCTTCCTTGTCTCGTTTTCAGAATAAAATAACCATAAGGACACTCGTGCGCATTTTTTCTCTGCGTAGTATCACAAGGTCTTTATTCAAAGTATGTGTCATCAGTGCATAAAATTATAATTTGAAATATAGCAGTTACAAGAGACGTATGGTGCGTCGAATTCTGAGTGTCTGAAGAGTTAAAAAAAAGTAGGTACAGATAGAAAGATATATAATAATGAATAACAAAATTATAAATAACAAAATCATTCAAAACATTTTACTGAAGAATCGTATAGCTCCAGTGAATGTAATTGAGAGTAAATATTTTAAACGAATGACGATACATTTGCGATACCAAGGTTTGTAAACGTAAATAATTTCAAAATTTGGTGAATAAATAAGACGTAGCTATTAAATTTCAAATTCAAATGTGCTGTTTAATTTCTATTGTACTAAAGGTTACTCGAATACTTGTTGAATTAATAATAAGTATTCCTTGAAAATTTTACTCTTTTCATCGCTATTAATCAATCGATTAAAAATGATTGCTTGATTGTAAAATGGTTTTTATATCTGTCTTCCTTTCAATAATATTTTTCATAAAAATATTCGATATATCGTACAAAAATATAAGCTGAGTTTTAAGTCATTTTAAAGAAGCTTCTCAAAAAAATCAAATGCAATTGTTTTTGTAAAAAATATGGCAGTGGTTATGTTCCATGTTTTCATTAGGTCAAAATATCCCTTGCTGTCACTAAAAGTGCTTAGAACAAATTCTAAAAATATGTTTAAAATGTTTCTTTCTTTTTTTAAAAAAAAATAGCTCGTATGAACTGCAATCGCTCTAAATGATCATCATGGATAAAATTATAATCCGGTGAAAACATTTCAACATTTTCTTTGTTTATAATATTCAATAATTTCCTTCTTAACATTTTTTTGCCATTTAAAGAAGGCTCTTTAAAAATATAGTAACCTTACACCTTAAACTCAGATGATAAGAGTTAAAAAAACTTCGCGAAAAACTTATCTTAATAATTTTGTTAAACATACCGATGGTTTAACATACTCAATGGCTAGACATTAATATATTTTATAGTTACGATGACCAGGAAATCGGAGCGTATAAGCCTCATTTTTTATTTATAAATCCAGAATTATTCTTGAGATAATTTTTAAACGAGAATTTTCACGAATTTTTGGTTTTAGTGCTATCTTTTCCCCAGACTTGTTTTTGAGCTGTTTCTTTACATATTTTTGGTTATCTAAGCCAGTAGGAGATACATGGGTCAGCACTAGGCCACGTGTATCCTGTCATAATTTCGAACACAAACAAAATAACATACCTGAACAGGAAATACCATCCAAATTTAAAATGATTTATTTTGTTGTCTTACTTCAGACTTGTTTGTTGTGACAAGCAAAAGATCGGGATATCTGTCGTACTGTAAGTTTTTAATTCTCAATTTGAATTTGATTCCTGAGTTAATATTTAGGTTTAAAGACTAAACAAGAGTATTAATAATAAATGAAGCAAATAAACAATTAAGTGTTCTGAACTTTTTAAAAGGAAAAAAAATTAACTAAGTGCCCCCCCCTCAGTGTTGATTTTGTGACCCTGTATTCAATTTTTTCTTAATCCGCCACTGATCCTAGCTTAATATTTTCTTCTTCTTATATTTATGACGAAAAATAAATATATTTTGATTTGAAATGTATTCATAATTTTATTTTATAAAGTTTCTTTCATAATTGTTGTACTCGAAGAATTCCTTTTCTAATAATCAGACTACAAATATGGAATGTCAGGTATAAAGAACAGGGGGGAAACATACTAAAAAGGGGAAAATCTAGTTTTGCTGGAAAATTACTCGCACGCACACACACACACACAACACACATATATATATGTAAGACCTATAAAACTATACTGTTTTGAATAAAAATATTTAGACTATATTTAACATTGCAAGAAATTAAATAAAGATATTAATGGGATTATTAGGAATAACAAAAATTATATTATACGCAATTCTGATAACAGGAAAATATGTAAAAATAATAATTTATTTTTTAATGTATGTCATAGTCCTAGATGCAAAGCTTGCAAAATGAACAATAAAAATTAAGTTATTAAAAATTCTAAATTTATTTTTTGTAAATTTTTTTAAACTGTATTTACCTTCTAAATAATAAAGTTTGTAATTAAAAATGTATTTTGGTCAAACTTTTTGGTGTATTAATATTAGAGTTGACCCTCATTGGTTTTATATAAAAAAAACTTTAATAAACTGCCCACGATAATAATAAAATTGAAATTAGTCACTTTCATAGTTTTGACTATGTTGAGGAGAGTATAATCAAAATTGTTCCTTATATTAAAATATTAATTCATTATTAATTTATTGAATATTATCAGGTATTATACTCATATGAGTTACTGTTTATTAGTTATTGAATATTAGTTATTTTAATAAAAATCGATTATTTTGTAATAAGTCGAATGATTATAAAGAATTTTATTATAAGAATGATATAAGAAAATGTCAGGTAGATAATAATAATGAGTTTATTCACAAAAAAATCAAAGCTATATCTTCCGTTATAAATATTACTATATATCTTATGATCCACAATTTTTAATTTAATATTATATCTATGTAACCAGTTTTATTGATATTATTAGTTTTTATTAATTTTAAATAAAAAGGATAAAAAGGTAAGCCAAGTTTAAATTTCAAGTTAATATTTATTTTGAAAAAAATATCAAGTCATTATTGCATCCAAACAAAGTATAATTATTAAAACATATTAATGTTTTACATAGAAGTGGACTTGTACAGAATTACTAGGAGGACAATCTTGTGGTATGCGTTTACTTTGCTTATATTTTTTTTATCATTAAACATTTACTCTAATTTTTTAAAACTTAATTAAACAGATATTTAAATGTTTCTTACGTGTGTACTTCGTTCAGTTACTGCTATTTTCTACAAAATCAGCGGTTTATATTTGTCAGAAGATGGGATAGTGTTTTCGCCCATTTGTGTCACAACCATCACATTAATGTTAGAATTATGATGAAAAATTGGCAGTAAAAAGTAAAAAGCTTGCTCTAATGGGTTTGTAGAACTAATGAACATGTAAATACGTAGATCCTTGTAGAATTAGATTTTCGTTTTCTTTTTTTATGAAAACATCAGCAGGGTAGAAAATTAAATTTTTTTTTTATCTCAAAGCTTTTATTTAGGTGTCGTCTTTTGATAATGTTTTTGAAATATACCAGTAATACAAATTGTTATCCAGTGGTTATTTAGATTATGCAATTAGATGTTCTTCTAAATGGAAATTGCTCTTTTTTACTTCAGAAATATATTTCGACAGCTAAAGTAACGAGAAGATTACGGGATAGTAACAATAAAATATTTGAAATTAACTGGAAAGCTCTCAGATATTGTTAATAGAAAAGTAATTACAGTCACTTTTAGCTCCCCGCATCCTTGAAGTTTTATACAGAAATATGAAAGAGCAAAAAAACATTCTTTACATTATGGCCGAAGGGTCGACGAACAGAATAAAACGTGGTACCACCACTTTTTATACAGTTCAAGGACAATCTGGGAAAGATAGAAGGTTAGAACCCTTTCAAAAAATGAATAGAATTACAGTAATAGTTTCAAATATATATGGAAGTCAATTATCCTCCTTGTCAAATTGGCATTATCATTAAACGCTTATATTTCTTCTTTTCGGTTGGAACCGTTTTATTCTTTTTGGAGAATGACAGTTGCGGAAGTTTTTTAGAAAGGGAAATCCCAATAAATTTCATGCGGACAAATGCAGTAAAGATGTGGGTTTGGAGAAAAAAAATAAGCCTTGAGAGATTTTTCGCTATTTTCTTACCAGTTGCTTTTTTCAAAATTTGACTATTGATGGACTTTTTTTCAAGTCTTTTTTTTTCTTAATTTATTCAAACTCTGAAGTATAATATTCTTTACAGTAACTGTCACAATTTCATAATATTAAGTTCTAAATTAAGAATATAACTTAATTTTAAAATTCTCTTTAACTGTTTAAACAATTTCCTTCGGAGAAGACAAATTTATAAATTCTGAAACACTGATAAAATTAATCATACTGTTTTAAATCGTTTACTTAATTTTTGTGGTTCGCATTTTGTATCACTCATTTTTTTTTAACGCTACACCGTATTGCATTAATTATTCTTACGAGTTTCATTTAATGATTCTCGTATTAAGATTCTGAATATATTACTCTATGCACAATTCCTGATAAATTAATTCTATTGCTTTTCTATGTATAGTTTTTATGTGATTTGGAATTTTCATATCATAATAATAGTTTTCAATTCAAAGGATGCTTAAAAAGGGAAAAAAAATCACTTTTTACAAAATTACAGCATATTGAATTAAAGAATAAGAAAAATATTTGATAGGTTGTCAAATTACGAAAATGGTAACCTTTTTCTTTTTTAGAATTAAAAAAAACCCAATTGAACACTTTTTCCAATAATTTTACAGCGTCTAAACGGTAAAATATCAGTAATCAAAGTTATAACACTTTGATAATAACCACATATCTAAATAATTTTCTTCTCCAGTAAAGATTTACTATAAAATTTGAGTTTGTGTATAAAACATTCATTTGAAAATGAAATATTTTTGAAAGATTTCAATAAAATGAAATAAATATCCGTCTAAAAATGAAATATTTTTAATCTTGTATCTGATGTATCATTTTAATCTACATGTAAAGAGATATCCTAACAATAACTGAAAATAAATATCTAATTCATCATATTTTATTTAACAAAAATGTTGTAACAATCATTTTTACAATTTGGTTCTCCAGACATTTAACGTGCATTTAACAAACATTAAACATACAAACATTTTTACGTTTGCTTCTAAATATACTTATAAGATAATTTAACAGGTTTTGAAGTTGATTTCAACAAAAGTGCAATGCATGCTGCTTCCTCTTCAAAACACATCCGGGGATATAATCTGGTGATAAGATTTCAAGTTTTATGAATAAGAGAATGTGAGTTTAAAACCTAATTCCACTGAAGACCAACTCACAAAGTAAGAATTTTTGTAAGTTAAGCAAGCTTAAATTTTTCACAAGGATTTGATGTGGAAGTTTCTAGAGTGGTATATAGTTCAAATTATCTGTCAGTGACTTAAAATTATGCGGTCCTTTAAGAAACACTATTTGAAATTTAATTAGACAACAACAATATCTGCATAGTAAATTTTTTTTTAATTCCTTCTGTCCTAACAGATGATGTATTTATTGACTTCTGTTTATATGAAAACAAGATATTGGTACAGCAACCAGCGAGGAAAATATTTTTTCACACTCGCGTTGTTGGCAACATGTGTAGTTTCACTTCCTCTCTCTGTCTAAGGCAAGCACCAAATTATATCTTTTCTACAAAACCGGAGACGTTTTTAAAGATAAATAAGAGTAGAGAATTTTTCATGATGATTATGCAGATTATCTTCGATTTTCCTGTGCTCTGTTATTGTGCGATTCATCATTTCATATTAAAATTTAAGAGTAGAAACTGAAAATGAATTCCTTTTTAAGAACCTCAACATTTAAGAATATTAAAAATGTCTTCGCTCATTTTGTAAAAAATTTTTTTTTACCATCATGAAATAATGTGATCACAATATAAAGTATATGTCTGAAATAGGAAGAGAAATAGAAAAAAAGAACACGTGTAACATAATCCTTTCCCCAGAAAAATTAAAGAATACAATTCAACTTCATCAATATGTGAAGAAATACCTGATAATAATTAATGAAATATGTTTCTTATTTTTTTTATGCTGAAATATTTCATTAAAAATATAATTTTAAAAATGTAATTTGATATATTTTTTTCCCTCAATTTTTTAAACACTTTTCAGGAAATAATATTTGCAAATCGAGGTTGTACACAGTTGTATTAGGATTTAATACAAGTCGATGACTTGTATACAAGTGCAACACGTGAAAAAACTATTTGTCAATAAAATTAACTTGTTTTGGTACCTATTTTCTGAGGAACGTTGAACTTTTTTAAAGATAATCGATCTTCGGTAATGATTATTAAATTTGCCTTAAAAATAGCATGTCCTTCCAATTGAAAAGAAATTACTGAATCTATAAATCAGCTGTAAATTTATTTTTAACCTTCAGCAATAATCATGATTTAAATTTTAATTATACAGTATTACGACAGCATTCAAATTTGTTTGACTAATATTAGTAGCTAAAGGAGAATAAAATATGTCACGAGCAACTTAAGAATATTTAAGCAATGAAATTTACATTTTTCTTCCATTACATTTTATTTCTCCCATGAATTAAATTTTTTTATAGCACTATATATTTTTAAGAGTAACATTTCAATAAATTAGCATGTTTTTCAATACTTTTTTCTTATTATTATCTTTGTATAAAACGCGTTTCAACTACGAAAAAAAATGCGTTTAAATTCATAAAAAAAATTCATTTAGATGATATATTTAATGTAAAATAAGTGCAATGCATGAAAACACAATTTTAGTTATAATAATAACGATAGTAACATATTTGGAAGAGAGAGTAAACTGAAGTATAATGTGTGATCAGCAATACATATTTCTCGTTATTTAAATAATAAACTAATCAATTAATAATGTTTAACGATCAAAGTTTTTGAATCGGTGTATAAAAGTAATATTTAACTAATTTACTTGTAAAATATAAGAAAAATATTAAATTATTTTTTGAAATTGAACAACATTAGAAAGGGAGGAGATCTTTGTATTTTAATTTTTTATAACAGGAGTAATTTCCGGTCACTTTTTCCATCTTAAATTCAATATTGAAGAAATTAAATCATTTGATCGGAAAGATATTTTCTGGTCTTTATTTCAGTAAAGTGTATCGGAACTATTTACACAATTTAGTACTTTGGCACTAGCCTTTTACATAGGAACAAAAAAAAAAAAAAAAAAAAAAAAAAGCGTGAGCGCTCAACTTTTTCATTGCTTGCTATCCAATCAGCTGAATATTTGCTCGTTTCATTAAGATATAGTTTTATAACACACACACGTATGTGTATGTAAAAATGATTATAATTGCACCAAAAAAATTGATAATTTTTTGAACGAAACTTATGAAAAAAAATATTTGAAACTATTTAAGCAAAAATTACAAAAATAATAATTCTTAATTAACACACAGATCAATTGATAAAAACAAACAATTAAATAGAGATAAAATAATTAAACAAGAAAAAAACTAAGAGAAGACAAAAACTGGTAAACAGAAACAAAAACTATTTTTCGTTTTTAAAAGTCAAAAAAGGTATTATGTTAAAAGCTGTTTATTAACGTTAGTCCCTTTTTTAGTTTTAATCCGAAATAATTTAATTATTTTTGAAAATTTATTGTCCAACTCCAGGGTTGTAAACATGTTACATTTCATTGGAATTTCTTAGAATTATTATTATTATTTGCGTAATTTAATTGTAATTTTTGAGACTTAAGACTTTCAAATAGAATACACAATTTGTCGTTGTTTATGAATCTCTTACCCTATGTAATATAAAAGAAATTGTAAATCAACACCAAAATAAATTTTATACCAAATAAAAATATTTTCATTGCGTGATTTTCTATCATTATTTTAAATCCTTATATTCTCTGCAAAAGTAATATTATTTCCGAAATAACTATTTGACATTGTAACTCAATTTCTTCCTCCAATGAGAATTGCGAGTCTAAGGTTCAATTGTAATTATCGCTGTCATCAAGCTGCTGAAATGATTAACCTCAGAAGACAAACCTTGCCTATGAACCTCATTTTAACTGCATAAATCTCCTTGATAGAAATACCCTTCTTTTAGGCAGAATAATTATTCTCCATCTATTTGGTATTTTCTGTTCTCTTCCAAGGAAATACTGTTTCCTGTTCCGTGGAACTAAATATTAATAGCGAGTAAGTCTGTAGGTAAATGAACGCGCATCGCATTTCTGAAGGTTAGTTATTAAAAAAGTAAATTATTTAAGGAGTATAGTCACGTAGAAAAATGAATATCAATTTAATATTAAGCAGGAAAGAATGTTAAAACACGTTTTTTCTTTCTTTCAGGCGTTTCTCCATGAGCTTCAGGCAATTCATAAGTTATGACCTGACCGATCATTAACAATTCTCTCTGAGCACCATTATTAGGATTTCATGGGAGAAAAAGAAGACCTTGATTTCAGTCGTCACGAGACATTTGTAAATGGACCATGATGAACATATGAACACTTACCACTTTAGTAGTGAATATAATTGTACGGAAGTTTTGGTTAATGTTTGCGATTAATTGCACACCAAGTGCCTTTGGGAAAAAGACAATTCTATATTCTGGCTTAAGATATTTAATTTCTGTCGTTCTGACAGCTATTTAGTTTAAACATAAATATTTTTGTGAATATTAAGATAAATGCCTTTCTTTCCATTCGATAAATATTTTTTTTTAACTTCTCCAACTGTCTATTTCTACCTACTTTAAAGATCTATGAATTATCAAAGATTCATCGTATTATTGATAAATACGCCTTGATTTCGAACTATGCTCAGATGACGAGATCGTTACCTGAGTTGGCATTACATTCCCCACATCCATGTTATATCACGCCATATTATCTTAAGTACAGACATTTTTAATGTGCATCAGCCCCGCTACACGACAGGTCTTAAGAGAAATCAGGACTAGAGCACGCAAATGGACCGAAACATTCCCGATTACGAGTTCGTATTCAGGACCGCTCGGGTACCGTGACTTTCAATCCGCTTCTTTTAGTGTATAAATGAAAGATAGGGTTACTGAGAATATCATTAACATGCGTATTTTTGTGTTCGTGCGTTTTATACAAAAGTAAGAATTCAAAAGAAACTAAGAAGGGTAATTCGTGCATTTCTTATATTGATTTTCTTTTGCTTTTTGAAGGTCACTCGAAAATCTATAAGGTTCTATATTATTTTTAATTAATATTAGTAGTTCTAAGCACACACGCAAGACAGACCAAGAACAAAATACTTTTATTTAGTGAATTATTTACAAAAATTCTCCTTCAGAGGTTTTACAAGATTTAAACTAAGATAAAAAGTATGAAGTAAATAATTTAATATATTGCGAGAAAAAAAACTAGTTGTGATTTAGAACTCGTGAAGCTTAAAAATTATTTTAAATTCAAAGTCGATAAATTCCAAGTTAAATACACAGTAGTGGATGATGGTATTTTTACTTTAGGTAAGAAAGACAATTATTTTCTGGTATATCTCTTCTTCCTACAGTTTAATACTCCTACTCATTTTTATCTCTTCTCGTATGTTAACAGAACCTAAGTACATCTTTGTATATAAAAAAAAGGAAATGCAACTCACTTCCTTTTTTAATATATTTATCTGGATAATTTCGGGATATGAAGGTGGACTCACAGGACGAAGTGCAATTCATAGAATAAAATAAAACCATATCAAATGCATTAGCTTAAATAAGAGCAAACCTCACAAGCTAATGGAATATTTAAGACATATTCATGGAATATTTAGACATATTCATGTTACATATTTCAGGAAAAAAAGAAAGAATATTTTAGAGTAGTATTAATTATTCTGAAAATTGTATACTTTTACTTATTACAAACAAAAGATTTTATTTGTAGAAGCAAACGATACATTTAAAATATAAAATGTTCCATGAAATGAACTTCTCCACACATTTTCTATTTAAACACAAGTTTGGCAATTTAAAGGATGTGATGAAATTGTATTGATATATTTTTCTCTTAATATTTCAAATAAAGCATAAATATAGACTTTTCTGGGAACTAAATCAATGTTCGAAATTGAAAGTCTATCTACAGATTTATTTATAATTTCATACTTTGCGAATTTAACAGAACATATATTATAAAAGTTAATTTATACGATTACATTGATACAACAGGTAAAATTTTACAACTTATGTAGTGAATGTAACATTATATATATATATATATATATATAACTTTATTTTATAAATTAAAAGAAATTTTCGTAAACTTAAGATAGCAATCAAAGTTTCTTATAATATTCTAACTTAAATGGAGAAAGTTTTTATTGACAAAATAATACATATCTTCGTTCTCAGGATAGGATTATTAATATTACAAAATACAAGTATCCACATGTAAAAGTAACATTTATTGTAATATTTGTTGATAAAGAAGATTTTTTTGGAAGACAGATCATGATTATTGTCATTTTTAACTTAATAGTAAATTAAAAATATATTGTTGATTTAGATTCAATATATATATATATATATATATATATATATATGTGTGTGTGTGTGTGTGTGTGTGTGTGTTTGTAATAATAATAAACAAGTCATTGTTATGTCAAAACATCTGAGTAAAATACTACAATAATAATGCAAAAGCAGCCGGATTATTGCTAGATATATAATTATGTAAGTAAAATAATAATTCAGTAACATAATCAAATAAATGTAATAATTAATTAAAATTAGAAAGGAAGCTTACAAAAAAAATTTAGATTATAGGAAACGTATAAGAAAATTAAAAAAAATAATAACTATCAAAAACCTAGAACAATAGAAAAATTACAAAAGAAAAAAAACCAATTAAAAAAAGAGATCAAATACACTAGAAAGAATACTAATTAACTAAAATAGAACGAAGATAAAGTTCAAATCATGATTAAGTACAATCCAAGGCATGAAAAATAAAGAAATGAAAAAACATAAAGAAAATTAAGTGTAACATTTATAAATTCTAAATCTAGCTTTTGACAGATTAGTTGGTCAAATTGTTTTTAGAGGTACACAACAGAAAAATGTTGTAACCAAAATGGAAATTCCATAAATTCCATAAGAAACAAGATGTGAAACAAAAACAAATTGCAAAAGAAGAAATCAAGAAAGATATACATTTTTACAAAGAGACATATTCAAACTGTATCTCAAAATAGAAAAAGAAAAATTTAAAAAATAAATCAACCATATTAAAAAATTACTAAACTTATATGAGATACCATGTACAACAACAACCTTCACTCATATCTTCCGCTAACAAATAAAAAATATTCTTCAGCTCAAGTTTAAACAGGAAGTATATCAATCCCCGCTACTAGAGAATGAGTACTAATTCAAGAAAATTTGTAAAGACTTTAAAATAAAAATAAAAGTAAAATGGGAAAATAAGAAAATAATAAAAACAAAATTGAAAATCAGAAAAAGCTATACGGTGTAATTATGCGTTTTAAATTAGTCTTAATAAAATTCAAAGGAAATTCTGCTTGCAGACAAATTTTTTAAACTTATCGATGACAATGTAAATATTCTGTATTTTAGTCACAAGTCTAATATTATGTAAAATATGCTTATAAATTATATTCCTAAAAGTATTCAGGCGTAATGAACTCCTAAATAAGGGTACTCTATGAATCTCAAAAAAGCTCCCTTTTATCATACTACTCGAAATTTTATTATCTTCTATTTTTTTAAAAAAATATCTAAATATTCTGCTTCCTTTATATAAACATTAATTTGCAATTAGTTTAAATACTTTAAAAAAAGAAAAGAAAGGCTTAACATCTTTATTAATATTAATTTGAAAGAAAATAACACCATCAATATATGTAAACATTTTAAAACTATTATAATCAAAAAATTATCTTCATAAAATGTAAATAAATCTGGCTGAACAACTACTTGTAGTTCCACCTTACATAATTCCTTTAATCTGTTAATGCATTTTAATACTTAAAAAAACATGTAATTTTCTTTTAAGATTAACATGACTATGTAATTGAATTTTTCATATGCAATAACCTTATTAGTATTAAATTTCTTATAAAACTTGTTTAGAACTTCAATAAGATCTCTGTCAATATAATTAAAAAGATCTTCAGTATCATAGTTATAAATATCATAGATCTGTTTATTATTTATATATTTGACCATATCACCATACATTTTAATAATGGCAGACACTTTAACTTATAAATTAAATACTTTACATAACTTTTCGTAATTTTTACCAGCAAGAGTGATATATGTATTCGAACCATTAGTTATTCTTTTCTAAATTTAATAGGATTCGTAATGTAAAAAATGTGAGGAACTTTAACATTATCAATATTGAAGAAAACAGTAATTCTATAAGTAATTTCTTTTTGACTATCTCTCACTTCTCTAAAAGAGTTACATTTTTCAAGATTCTTATTAATAAAATTAATGTGAAATTTTTTGCATACAATAGCATACTTATTAAAAACTTTGTCTTTATAAGTAATAATAAATCGGTCCGAGAGATTATTAGATGTTTTCAAATCTTTCAAATAAATATCCTCATTATTATTTATGTCTATTTTTCTAAAGACTAGTTTTTTAATATCATAACTAATACAGTCTTTAAACTATTTAAAAACGTCTAATGAAAGACTATAATTAATTCCTAATATAGAGATAAAATTATCAATATCTAACCTAACAATATCTATGCTAGCAAGAAACAATATTACCAAATAATAAGTTCGTAGTTAGTACAATGGTACAAACCATGAGTTAATATTTTATCCTCAACAATATCCAAATTACGTGTAATTACATTTTAATATTCCTCACTAATATATTCATTGTAACCATTACACATATTTAAGTCATCATTAAAAAAAATCTAAGTTATTATTACAATTGAAAAGAATTTTCTTATAATTACTTGATTACTAAGATAACTAAAATTAATCTCATCAAAAGATTTATTTATAAACCTAATGGTGCAGTATTCTATATTTTTGCAGCTCTAAATTATAATCTTGATATTTTATTTATGGGACAAATAATTAGTTATATCCTTTATTAAACGAATATGCACACTCTGAAGTTTATTATCATGTAATATATAGTACTTTACTAAAAGAATTCCTGTCTTGTTAATGCAAAAAAAAAAAAGTACTTAACACTTTTAAAATTAAAGTTTTTCTGAAAATTGTCATGAAACTCAAATATTTTTTTCTCAATATCTTCCTCACACAAAATTTTTCTCTTCCTTTTTCTACTCTTATCTTTTCTCTTAAAACATTTTTTTTATTCTTAAGATTTTTTACTATTATAATAATACATTATCCCCATTATTATATATTTTTTTCTATAGTATAACATTTTTTTGTAAGTTTTCCTTCTAATTAATTTTTTTTTCTTATGTTTTAAATCCAGTTCATTTACTAATTTTAATTAACAATTTATATTATTTCTTTATGTTACTGAATAATATATATCGGAAATTACGCACAAATAAGCCGACTGATAAGAGAGGATATTGAATGGAAAATGGTTCAAAACCCTTGCAAATTTATTTGAGCGTAGGTGTTATCTTTGTCATCTGGCGTTGACTTAAAATTTCGACCGTAGTCTTTATGTAGCTACAGACTGACCTTGGATAAAATAGAATCCAAAATTTGATATTTTTCTCAGTTTAATACAGGTGCAGAATTTAAGCAAATCCATAACTGAATATGTGGATAAACTAACTCGGTAAATTAGTTTCAAAGAATGTGCAAGTTATTTCACAGACCTTGAAGACTGCGATTCAAAGAAACATGAAATGAATTAATAATAGGAGTCGACTACTAAAAAAGCTCTGCTTGGAATATCATTTAGATTATTTATTTATATTTTAACACTTATCCGGTTTAAACTGGATAAAAAGCTATGCTTCCTACTGCAGAATGAAAAAAATTGTGATTGAGATACACACTAATCAGAGCCTAAGTACGTTACTTGACCACACTTCAAAGTTGGAAAGGAAAAAATTGGTATTCAAGTCACGATCTTTATCCCCCCTCCACCCCACCCCACCCCCCAAAAAGGGGGAGGGGAAAGAAAAATTCTACTAGAGGAAGACTATTGTGTAATATTGCATCATAAAACATTTTTTTTGGGGGGGTGAAGAGTGTTACGTCGCTTTTAATAAGCATTTATAGAATCATGCCACGTAGAAAAAGAACAATGATTGATACCACAAATCTTGAAGGTCAAGTTAGAAATCATTAGCAACCTAAGAAATTTGAACGAGATCATAAGGTTAAGACAAGTGCGCATTGCAAGTTTCCTTCGTTAAATAAATACAAATTGACAAAATGAAATAAATTAATAAAATAAAATAAACACACACAACGCCGCAGTATCTTAGTGGTTTTAATCTGGAATTTCGTTGCCGGCAGATTTCGAGTCAGAGAATGATGGAGTCTTCCGTCACTAAGAGATGTTAAATTATAAAATTTACAAAGAGTAGTGAAGAGATTTGGTAATAAAGGGAATATTTAACTATATTAACCATATCTTAAGATTTTAAAGTCTGTTGCCAATAGTTAGTTATGTTTTTCTTGTGCAATGTCATTAAAAAATGGCTCTTAGGTAACTTTATATACATAATCTTAGTGCAGTTAGATCTTTGATGTTAAATCTTCTTCTTTTTCTTTTTTTTATAAGTATAAATATAAATAATAATTATAATTTTATAAGTATAA
>BMAW01030489.1:1234652-1259530 GCA_019974015.1 Nephila pilipes | reverse complement strand
CATTTGAGTATTTAAGTCTTGATATGATGTTGTGTAGAAAAATTTGAAAGAATTTTATCAGATTAAATGCAACTTTCCTCTTCTGAATATTAATTCAAAATATAAGTTCCGTTACCTGCAATTCATTTTTTAGCTCTAGTTTGCTGTGCATTATATTAAAAATATAAAAAATGTGATAGTATAGATAATAAATAACATTCACATTAAGGATAGATAAAAATCATAAAATATCGAATATTAATCTGTTTTTCTTGTAAATCAACGGTAGGATTTAACCGGTTTCTTATGGGTCCGGACAGAGCAATATCAATTTTTTTTATCGAGATATCGGTGAACCGGTTAATCAAATGGAAGTTTAAATATCAGAGAAATGTTCTACAAAGTGAGTTAATTTTTTTAATTCCTAAAGTGGTAATTAGGGCTGCTAACCAGCTGTTAAATATTTTGAATACTATTACTAAATAAAATAATATCAAAATAACGCATCATAATCAAATGATCAATGGTTCATAATAAATAAAACAGTAATTAAATAATAAAAATGTTACAATATCAATGTTACAAAAGTTATTATTTCAAGAGTTTTCTTTTCTTTTATTTTTTAAAAGAAGTATTGCTGAGAGAAAGAGAGGGAGAGATTTACTTGTTAAGAGTTAATCATACAATGAAAACAATCTTTTCTTAAATTTTTTACAATTGCATTGAAAATAATTTACGAAGTTTTAGTTTGTACAATATAAAAAAGAGCTTCCTGGAACAAAATGCTAGTAACATAAGATTAATTATGGAAAGTTAAGCAACAAAGAAATTAAAATTGCCACGGTTAGAAAGAAAAGTTGCAATGCATATAACATCCTTTTTCAACAATCGCTTTTTTCTGTATTCCTCTTATTGCTGAAGAGAAAAATAAGTAAGCAATAAAATAAACAAGTTTGACAGGTAAAATTCCTGTTTATTAAAAACTCAAATGGACTGGAGGCAGGGTTTGAATTAAGTTTTCATAATCATGTCAAGGATTATTTTTAAGTGGCTGCAGACAGAAAAATGTATTAATCTATCTCTTAAAATGATTGAAAAAAATCACTTACTTTTTTTTATTATTATGTACCTTTTTAAATGTAATAGTCGTATTTTGCATAACTAAATTTGTTGAATAAAAAAAATCAGGCTTCGTTATTAAATCTGTCTCTTTTTGTACTATAACTAATTTTCTATTCAGTAAATTTTTTTTATGCTTTAAACTAAATATTTTTGTACTATTCGCATTGATATAAAATTAGCTTAGTGATAAGCCTTTCAAGAATAAATTAATTTAAAATCATATTTAAAAATCTCCTCTTTTAATAAGAAAAACAACCTAATTGAAGATTTTTTTTTACACCCCAGAGATTATAGTTTATATTTTAAAGACTTATTTTTCTTCTTTGAAGAGTATTTAATTAGTTCTATAGATCAGGTTCTGATGAGAATGCTGACTGGACGAAAATCAAAACTCTTTTAAAAAACTACTTGTCATTACTAGGAAACTTAACTGCATTTACTACAAGTTCAGTTAATACGTCTGATTTATTTTAGCATTCTTAAACTAATTAGAAGGCACAGACTAAATATTGCTTTTCGAAATAGAATTTTTTCCTCTTTGGATGAATCTTCATATTATACACTGTAGAACACAATAATATAATGATATGAACTCATCACAGCTACAAAAAAAAAAAAAAAAAAAAAAAAAAAAAAAAAAAAAAAAAAAAAAAAAAAAAAAAATTTTAACGTTTTTAATATTAAATTATGCAAATAAAATTTTCATCGAACATCTTTATTTTTCGATAAAATTAAAAAAAAAAAAAAAGTTATGTTCAGCAACGACACAACTCAACTTATCCTTTATAAGATAAAGGAAATATGCAACGAGTTAGATTTATACATCAGTAATAATAAAAAAATTATTATACTCATATTTACCGATAACGATCGTCTGCAATTTTACAAGGACGACTACATTACCTTCATTAGCTAGTAGATAGTAATTTAAGGGAATATCTCACAATATAAACTATACCGAGTGCTAATTGTAGAATAATTATGCATATCAATGTTTTAAAGCATTGAATTTCAATAAAAGAAATAAAACCCAATAAAGCGCTTGTTTGATAAAATTTTTTTGTTTAATTTAAAAGTGTTTTTCAACAACACAAATTTATTTATTTTCTTACAAATAATTGCTAGTTCTCATCTGGAATTCAAAGTTTGATTTTCTGTCATTACTTTGAGAACATATCCATGCTTTACAAAAGAATATTTCATATATCTCCTTATTTAGCGATTTTCGTTTTTAAAAATATTGTTGTTTTGGAATATTGTTTGAATTTATATTAAAAGGATGTACAAACACTTTATCCGTATTGTATATATGATCTATAATTCATTAATTTCGAAAAAAGATTATAATTTCTTTTATTAAAAATGTTTACAACCTGAAATAATAAAAAATATATTAACAGTTTTAATTATAACACTTTTAGTCGAGATAAAAATAAAATAATAATTATTACAATAGAATAAAAAAGTCCGAAATTTAAATAAACTGTGAAAGCTAATGTCTTTGTAACTGAAATCAATTTTTAAAGAAATTTAATTAATTGTATTATTCAAATTATTGAGCATAGACTCGTTTAAATGTTTAAAAATTCCTTTTTCTTTAATAATTGAACAAAACTCTAAATATTTCCCCAAAAAACTGTGCAAATAAAATAATAATGAAATCCATATTACATATTTATAAAACATAAATAATTCATTTTTATCACACAAAAAATTAAAATTAGTGTGCAGTGAAAATTCAATCTATAGGTACATAAAACATATAAAAATTCAAATTAGTAATAAAACTACTAACAACTATTCATCACTACTGTGCATTCTTATTACGAACTGGACCGAAAATGCTATCATCAGTGAATGTGTCAGATATGTCTTGCACAACTGTCGGCTTTGATGCAAGTGAAGAATTTCGTTCGTTATTAGAGGCCTATGTTGGTCTTTTTGTTGTTACAAAGTCTGTTAATAGATACTTTTTTTTTTAGGTTTCTCAAGTTGCTTACATAATTTTTGATATCCTGCTACACAAGACTTGATATTATGTTGAAATTTTAAAGCACAATCTATGTCAGGATCATGAGGCAGAAAATGTTGAATACTTGTAGTAAATTTCAAGCCCTAACGAGTTAAATCAGCTATTAATAGCTGAACTTAATCTTCGAATTTGTCATTATCAACTTCTTTGTCATCATAAACTGGCATAAATTCGATCAAATCGTCCTCATCCAAAAGCCTTTCTGACATCGATTCTTCGATGTCAGCCGTTTGCATATTGTTAAAACCTTCGCACCAATTACTTTTGATAGAATTATAATTTCAGAACACACAACTGATTTTGTACCACGAAACTTCCACTTTTGATGCATGCTGGCAAAAAATATTTTTCTAACAAGCGTTTAAAGGTCGATTGGTTCAACTGTTTGATGGTAAAAGAAGCGTATGTAATACAATCCATAATCGCAAACTTTGTCAATGCTTTCACAACAGTCAAATTTCATCCACTGATTTTGAAATGTATTTAAACGTTTCTTTATGTAAATGAACATAAAACGAATGTATAGAAGGAAGTAAAGATTAATCATAATAAAACCATTGCTGAAAGCATATCTATTATGCATGTTTATGTATACTTAATCCAATTGTGAATTGTTCCTTAATGAATGTAAATTGTGTAAAAAATGAAATATTAACTTATTTTCCCCTTTAGTATTGCTTTCGAATCAAATTAACTCTTATGACGTTCGGAATAATTTTTACTACTAATGATTTGATTATACGGTTGATTCTTTAAAGTTTAAATATCGAATCTTTCAACATTTCTAAATAAAACAGTTTTCTTAATTATACTGAAACTATATAAATTCTGTCCAGAATTTATTCGATTTTTATTGCTAGTTTTGCGTGCATAAGCTTTGTTTATTTTTGTATTTTATTTTCATACACAATTTCTCATATATCCTCTATACACCTAACAATAAAGTAATATGAATCAAATATTGCTTTATTGTTAGGTTTATTTTTTCCATATTTATGGCCGTGATAGCCTTGTAGTCATGGTCGCAGGTTGGAGTCCTGATATCATTGAAGACCTATATAGTATCAGATGTTATATCTCTTGAGACTTCTCCAGTGGATGCAGTTTTTCACGAATTCTTTTTGCACGGTTTTCTAAGGAACGTATCTACCGTGTAAAAGAAGAGTTGGGTATATATATTATATGCATGTATATATGTTTGTGTATGCTGAAGGTTATATCAATTTCTTATAGTTTGCTCTCTTAATTAAAATGTAACATTGTGTTAACAGAGTTCAAGTGAACCAAAATAGTTTGGATTTATCTACTTCAGAAAGATTTCATAGTTGTTTTAGATTTTTCTTTAATTACTATATTATTTGCATGGAATTAGAGTTGTTCATTCCCTTAATTATATTTGCAATTCGTCTATAATATAATGATGGAAGAAGGTATTGCTGCATATTTTAGAGCACATAAAATCTTACAGTTCGCAATTACCAAAAACGTCAGTGATCTAATTATTAAGCGACAATGAACTCAGCAGTTGTAAGTATCAACAGTAACATACAATTCATGAGACCAGAAAATTATTTGAATACTTGAGGATTTATGAAGGAATTTTGAATAAAATTTTAACACAACAAATTAAGTTACATTTTTCTTACATTTTCATAAATTGAAATGCAACAACTTTTGAAAATTCGAGCGTTCCACAAATCCTTAAGAATATTTTTCGTTGGTGCATCAGTAACTGTTTACAATTTTTTTTACCACTCAGCAAAAACTGCACAAAAATAACTTTCCACAATAAACCCTATTTCTATTCAAACCTCGCACCTCATTTTCTCCTCTCATCTACGTTTATTACATTCCTGATCTTTCGCTTTCATTGGCGGCATTAAGGTCAGGTACTCGATCGCACTTTTCCTTCCTCTATGAGTTGGCCACTGAGAAAACGCTAATTCTTGCATCGACAGGGAAACTTGCTCATGAAGTCGACCTTGAGGGACGAAGAGATGAATCCTGGTGGTTGGATCTCGGAATCACTCTCCCAGTTCCCAATTCGACAATGAACTTCTCTTTGATTCTGTTCATTGCTCTCGTTTCCGGAGTCTTGTCGGAATCCGACCCGGATTACGATGAGCAAGTGGAAACAGTCATCGAGAAATGGCGGGAAAATTTTCGGAAGTTCCGTAAGATGTCGGCGACGGCGATTAGGATAGCTATGCCGTATTTCATGGATTCTGTGACTTCAGAGGAATTTGTTATATCGCCAGAGTGTAAACATTCATTGTTTCAATGGATAGCGGATTTGAGAGCAATGAAGCCCTATGCTTTGAGAAGTAAGTATTCATGTTTTCCGTTCGTTCCGATTTTTTACTGGGAACTTATTTCTAAACTGATTTATTCCAGCATAAATTTCTTGTATTTCTCTTAAGACTTGTATTGCTTTTGAACTCCAGGTTCAAAATTTTTCAAATTAAGTTAATCATTTATGTAAAACAGAACTCATTTCTTGATGAACCAATTCAATACCTTACAAATTAAATACGTCTTTTTTAAAACTGTTCGACAAATCCTGTTTCTTCGAACTATCCTGTGTCAGTTTCTAAAGAAAGTATTAATAGAAATAAGTAAACTAAGTTCAAATATAAACATTTTGATCACTAAATGGCTTTAAAAACACAAACACATATTATAAAATATATTAGCTGTAAAATTAACAGTTTAACGAAATTCTCGAGGGATTTATATTTTTTTCAATCAAACATTGCATATTTTCACAAAATTGATCAAACGTGGGATAGTTCACAAAGATTACAAAACTCGTTCTCATCAACAATCTAATTCTTATTAGAATTGTGCAATAAAAAATAAATAGAATTCACCATTTGTATTCCCCCCCCCCAAATGTACGTTTATAGAATACCTTTATAAGATTCAAAGAATATTGAACATCCCCCAAAAGTTACGTGATTGAATTTTAATAAAATTCTAACACGTCCAAAAATTCATCTTTCGAAAAAGGTAAAACTAAACGAAATTTAAAAGCACACATTTTTGTAACAATTAACAATATAGTGACGAAAATTATTGTTATTTAATTGCCTTGAATACCCATCACGTAACCGTATTATTAGTTGTCAAGCTATAACAGTTTGCATATGAGCAAAAGAACTGAAGAAAACTCAGTATGATTAAGTCGTCAACTCAATACATCTAAGCCAATATTTGCAAGTTCTAATATAACTAAGTTCCTTTTCACGAAGCTATGAATGTCGAAATAAATTTGAGTAACATAAATGAAATATCAAGTCTCCAAACATGTAAAATTGTTATAAATAATAAATATTATAATACATGCAACGAACAATGAAATAAAGGACCAATGAAATACTATTATATATAATTCTAGATGATGACTATGTAGAAAAGTCTTAAGAATAATAAATAAAAATTTCTATCTCGATGACTTTTTAGCAACAAGTAAAATTTTACAATATCCTGGAGTGATAGTTAAAACTTTATGATACTCGGGTTACTTCAATTTTTGGCTTTCCTAAAAACCAAACAAATCAATATTAATAGCTGTAATTTACAACATTATGTACATAAGGATCAATTAATATGCAGAATAAATATATCTCGGTTATTTCTTCAAACTTTAAAGTACCCCAATATATATATATATATGGTTAATTTATTTATATAATTTCAATCTAACCATACTCACTTTATCAGATAAATGTGTGTATGTATTTCAATCAATTCTTTTAAAATTTTCTTATGCTTAGGAAATTTGTTCTTCAAAACGCTTAGGTAAAAATGGTAGTAAATACAAAGGAATAATACAAGTATGTGAGGAATATATAGTACGAAACGTTTCAGAGCTTGATCACTAATGCTGGAATATTTAAATGAAACTTCAGTGTTTATTTATTATTATTTTTGATTAAGTGTGTTGATTTCTACCTTTTTCTATTAATGCATTCACTTGTGCGCTCACAGATTTTATAATTCTTATTGTCTTGATTGAAATGTTCTTGTACATCTCAGTTATTAACAATGATTCATGTATAATCACTAAAAAATGGAATACTTCAATAATATTTTTGATACCCATTGTACTAGAATAAAACTGATACCACTGTTAATACATCCATACTAAATTATGATATAAAATATATTAACTTCATTAACATAGTTAATTTACTTCTAAAACAATTTTATAATTACGGTTGCAATTTTTTCACAAAACATTTCTTATCACGAAATAATTAGAACAGTTTTGAAATTTCTTAAAATTCTGCTTCATAGTTTATGAATCAGCCAGTTTAAAACGAGTCTCTAATGTAAAATAATTGTCTCAAACATCTGGCGATAAAGATTTTTTTTATAACATATAAATGTTTGAAGTGAATCTTAAAATTTTAAGTCGTAAGCATGAAAATCACTAGTTTAAAATATCTTAATTATAGGTAAAACTATATCAAGCGAGCGAGCGCACGCGATTTTCGAAAAATGGTAAAATGTCACAAACAATCCATTTTGAATTAACAATATTAGTGAAAAATTGTGTGTCTATAAAAATATATTTAAAAATAAAAGTACCTTGAATGAAAATTAATTATAAAAAAAAACTTTGTTAAAAGATTATAAATAAAAAAAAAAGTGTTTATCTTTTTGCAACTTAATCGCTTGCACCAAATAATCTAGAACATTGCACATTAACTGTTTCCCAAATATCCATGGAACTAAACATCCTATTAGAATGAAATTTGGCACAAATAGATTGTGTAAACTGTTCCGTATTTTGTTCTGTAAAAACCAGACTCTGTTGGTAGTAATGTAATAAAAGTGAGTAAAGTAATAATTTTTTAATTACTTTAATTAATCTCATTCAATATCTTACTACCATAATTCAATACCATTTAAACTATTACGAGGGTGTCTCAAAAAGTACTTGACTTTGAAGACAGAGGGCATTAAGGTAAATTGTTCTTACCATCAAGTGCTTCCATCTGTTAAATGGAGGCAAAACAAACCTGACATTGATTCATAAGTTAGTTTTAATTGGTAGTCATTTGCTGCCAAATCAAATTTTGATTGCTGCCATTTTGAGCTATCGACGTCATTTTGTGTCGAGTTGTGACCGTCAGTGATGATTGGATTCATCGTTACACACCGAAACCCAAGCAACAATCAAACAATAGATTGTTTCCAGTAAATCAGCTCCAAAAAGGCGATGATGATCTAATCGACCGGAAAAAATTATGACGAATAATTTTTCAGGTGGGAAATGCGTCATATCACGAATACAAGTCACTGAGACTTAGACAACTCTCTAGTGAATCATGATTCTTACTAAAAACAAATAATTTTCAATACTGTGAGCTTAATCTCTTGGATTTGCTAAGGATTTATTGTAAGACTCTCATAATAGGAATTATCAGTTTATCATATCCTGATGAAATTTATGAAAAATTACGATTGTATCTTAATTATGATCCATTTCTTTTAATATTCAAATTTTTTTTCTTTATTTTAATTTTAAAATCATGCATGTTTTGCGTTATCAGATTAACAGTCACGATAAAGAACGTGCAAACTTCGGAGGAAATGCATCTTTTTATTTTTTTCATTTCATATTTTGAGGCAACTTTTCTAAAAAAAAAAAAAAAAAAAAAAATGAGAATCAGTTTTTCTCAATATTTGTTACATTTCAATTCTTTTATAAAAAGCAAATGCAAGTGTTCCAGCAAATAAAATATTATTCTATGAATACCTGATACCTTTTTTAGTATTACTGTCAAATTAAACTTTAATTTGACTTTAGGAATTTAAGTTATCATTAAAATTATTAAGTTTTTTTCATTTCCAGATTTGTTTCGAGCAAATAAATTAAATTTTAAAAGATGAATATAAAATTTTCGACCAAAGTTGGTGAGAATGATTTTCTCCCTCTTTCATTTAAGGATAAAATAAATACTACTAAAACCTTTTGCTATTATAATGTAACATAAAGGAAGTACAATAAAACACGTTAATAACCTCTATTACAGAAATAGTGACTAAATATTCGCTTTAGAAAATAAACGCGAAAAGATGAAGAACCTGAAAAAAACCTAAAAACATTACTCATTTCTATACGAATTATTGTGCATCAAAAATATGATTAAAGTATTAAATCAATTTGAATTTTAATTCGAATTAACAATATGCAAATAAATATATAACACCTCTGTATCATATTTATCATTAAGCTTTATTATTCATTTCATTAGGCATTTTTTAAATTTTATTAATACTTCATAACTAATAAAATAAATATATTTTTAACTCATAACAATTGAATATAAAAAAATATATCGAAGAAATTCTTGGTTAATTAAAGTTGATATTGCTTAAGCTGAGTATATATTCGTGTGATTTGTAGCTATATTTCGTGCATAAATATATTTTTCAATTCAATTTTTGAATTTTGTGTTCATGAAGAAAATTTCAAATTTAGTTACAATGTAAGAAAACAAATTAATATTTCATAAAATTAAGATGACTAAAACCTAATTGAAATATATCTATTTAAAATAAAATTAATTTCGTCAACTTAGAATATTTTAAACTGGATCATTTTGTTCATTTGTTCATTATAATATTTTAAAATTTTGTTGCTTCTTTTGTCCACATAAGATGTATTTCAATTACTAAAATGTATTTATAAGACATTATTAAAATTGAAGAAAAAATCAAAACATTTTGCTTTAAATGATTGTAATTTATAACGTATGAAATACAACAGTTATTAAAAGTACTCTTGAAATATGTAAGGGAATAAACAACCCTCTTTTTGAAAAAACCCCGTAGCCAAAATCTTAAATCGCGATTTTCGTAAAAAAAATAAAAAATAAAAAAAATAAATAAAAAAATAAAAACTAAATGAAAAAAAAAATATATTTAAAATGCAAAATGAAAAAAAAATTAAAAAGCTAAACAGTTTGATAACTTTATTTCCAATACTTACTCGTACCTTTTTATTTGCTTTATAATACAAAATCCGCTGAGAAGACCTAAATATTTTCATCACCTATGTCTCCTAGTTATTTTAATATAACCATAAAAACCTTTTCCATCTATAAGATTGATTTGAAGATAGAGAAAATCATTAAATTAATCATAAAACTGTAAAAATAAAATCAACTCTTACAGTGTGTTGTTAACAAGCTTGGAGACAAAGCCGACACTGTGACAACACAAAGATACAAATATATTCATATTTCTAAATTACAAAAATCAAAGAGGAATCTTTCTACTTAAATGAATTTAAATATTACTTCCTTTATTTTTCAAGGAAGCAAAAATGTGTTTATATAGTCTTTACAATAAAATATAGTATGTAGAGCGTTTTTTTTACATATACCAGACTGTGGCATTACTTGAATGCCAGAAAAAATATTTTTATCCCTTTAATCATATTTAACATTATAAGTATTTTTGATAAATTTAGAATAAATGTCTCTGCACGATTAATGCATCTGAAATCCTTATTACTGCTATTCTATTACAAAAAGGGAAGGACATTTTTTGGGATGAAAGGCTATGTTAGATTAAGAATGGACTAATAAAGCCATTCAAAATTATTTGTATTATTATAAAGTAACTCTCAAGAAACTTAATAATTATATTTTTAAAAATAGTAAGTTATAGAAAAGTCTTTGTATTTTGCATATATCGAATTCAAAATTCCTTAGTTTTATCCAGCCTTATATGATAGAATAAAAATTCACATGAGAAAATGCATATTATTTCTGTAAAGACCTTTTTAACAGCAATATAATCATTGAATGAATAAAAGAAAATTTCATATATAAATGACGTGGAAATAGAATTATTTATGTGAATGGAATGGTTTTTTTTTTGCAAAATTTATATTTATTTAGAAAGTTGTTCTTCAAGAATCCATATATGACTTCGAAAACTACAGATTATTTATCGTTGTTTTATATACGTACAATTACGTACGTTTGAAATTAAGTTTCACATTATTTGGCAAAACTATAACTTTTGAATTAATATCCTCTTAGAGCAAAACGAGGAAAACTGGTGACAGACTTCACATGTCTGAACCACGGTCAAGTGACAAGATGACATTTGAGATGGGATTTCAATTTTCTGACTTCTATCCTCCACCACGGGAGGAGTTATGGGTTCAGATTCATTTTAGCTCCAATTTTTTTGCCAGATGTATCTTTAATTCAATCAGTACTCGAACACTCGGTTCAACTTAAAGAACACGGAATGCGACTGTGGCCATTTATTGAAATACTATTGCAAAATATTCATCATACTTTATACAGTATCAAGTTGACTCATTAAAAAAGCGAAAGACTTAAAATACTACTTATCTTGTCAATGAAGATTCATTTAGACAGTGATGATACATTGAGACAGTGTACGAAAAAACGATTTGAAGAAATGTATTCAATAGAAAGATAAAGCTGTAGCAATAAACGGGTTAAGTATTTGATTTTTCAAAAATTAGTGGAACGTTTTTATCAAAAACCCGTACTAGGTGGCGAAAATGACTGCTTCAAATTACTTAGATTAATCTAGAAAAAAAGTCCGCTTCCTGAAAAAAAAAATCCTTTGATTAAATAAATTAAAAAATATATACCTTATTCCCACCTCTCTAAAAATTCTCTGTTGTATACACAAATATTTTAAACTACTTCAATTTTAAGAAATTTGAATGAGAGTCATACCAGTCAAAATGCAGAGAGAGAACTAATAAAAAATGAAAATGAAGTGGTTTATATAAAAATGGATGTGATTAAGGATTGTTTTTCTTTTGGTATTCGAATTCGTTCAGATGATCACCCTGGAAAACCTATGTTTCCACTCTTGATCAAGAAATTGCCTTTTTACAGTTGTTTGGATCAAATACTGAACTTTCGTCGGTTTGATATATTGATTAAGCCAGCATAAAAGACAGATTTATTTAAAAAATATTTGTTAGAAATTTTTTTAAAGATTAAAATAATAAATGACGCATTTACTGTTTCTTTGGGAGCACTGCATTAAATAAAATACAACAGATTTAATTAAGTCAAAATTACTATTATCGCAATACAGAAATGATGATTATGAGGTGTTTGATTTTATATGGTGAATGATATAAATAAAAGATTATATATAAATATGATTAAATGGTTATATGGATTGCATTATATAAATAAGGAAAATGGTTATATGTAAGGAAGTAAAATTTACATGTTCATTCTAAATATGTATGGACTTCTAAAAATTATAGATAACTTAAATTTTAAAAAAAATTTAAAAAAATATTTTGTAGAGTACATGCCAAACTAATTATCATTTATCCCCTTACTCTCAGTGGCTGATGCTTCGGCAAAGATGATTAATGGAATTCTGACTGGAACGCTTTCATCTTACGGTTCCTATGACCAATGTGTTGCTACAATAATTCCGAAGAACAACATTCGAGCTCAGTATTGTACTATAGAAGCTTGGCCGCCTCTTCCGCCGAAACCAAGATTTTATGCTCTGAACAAAAGACTCGATGCATTCAAAAGATTTGAAAACGACACAGGGGTAAGTATCATTAAACAGCATATTTTCCCCGTATTATTCAGAATTTAGTAATGATAAAGCTTATTGCAAATGAGTGTAAATCATTAAGATACACTATTAATTTAATACGTGATTCATATTAAATGTACTATTCGTAAATTAATATTAAATGTGATTTTAGTACAGCAAAATTTTGCAAATACAGACTGTTCCACAATAGCATTTAATTATTTGAGCTATATCCGATAAAGTTAGAGGAACGGGATTTGATGTTTTAAATACAGCAGAATATTAATCCATGATTGCGAAGATTAGTGATGTGTGATTTACAATTGAAAGGAAATAATTAAACTTCAAAATGAATGACGAAATATAAAAGAAAGTGTAAAGAAAATAGTAAGTGGCCATTTTAAAACAAGAGTCTCGATAAACACATTTCATACGTTATAGAATTTTTATTTTCATTTTTAAAGACGTTTATTATGTATATCACAAACATTACAAAAATATTACGCAATTGTTAAATACAAATTATAATGTTAAGAGTAAGGAATTAATATATTCTGCATGTTATTCAGATGACTTTTTAAAAACAATTTTTAGAATAACATTAAATTTAAAACATGTAAATAATGGAAATTATTTTTTAAGTCAAATATTTTTAAATTGATACCTTTGGAAGACAGTACATAATATTCACTCATAAAGTTTATTTTCTAATCCAATTATGAAAAATTAGGGATGATTCGACTTAATTTATGTATTAGTTATTATCAGAATATTCAAAATGGCATACAATTTTCATATATTGTATGTTATGTCTGTTACAGAAACAAATGTAAAATCAATAAATGATTAATAAAGTCGATCTTTTACTTAGGTAGAGTTACTTACATTCTATTTGAAGATTTAGGCTCAGAATAAATATTCTCAGCAAAGGAATATGTTTAATTGAACAATTTTCTGTTTGTAATATTTACGAAAACATAAAGTACTGTATAAAATTATCCCTTTAATTGATTTATCTACTTATGCTATATCTACTTATATAGGAGATCTTATATTATGAATTTAAAGTATATAAACTAATGAGAATGACGGAAATTATAATTTACAAACGTAGTTCACTGCTTAAATTTTGGAAAATTTACGAAATTGTCAATGTTAATTCTGTCATACAGGAGTATTAACCTTCCTTTGGATTGTATTCGAATTTTATCCTTTCTCAATAAAACTCATAATTTAAAAGTTTCGTAAAATGGTAATATCTTTGTAAATATCTTGTATTTTTGTGTTTCGGCTGGAGACTTTGTATAGCTATGGGAATCAAGTGCGGTATTCTACGTTGTAGCACCCTCTCTTCACACACACATTATTCAACTTTACTGCCTTACCTCAATCACGTACTTGTCAATAACCACTGAAATCCAATTAGACACGCAAGAACAAGCTAAAATATTTTATTTATGATCACTGATGAATAGACAAGGTAGTTCTCTTTCGAATCCCAATTAATTTGTCAGTTCTGGATTATGCTCTAACAATGAGCCTACGTAATCACTTATACCGATTCAACTACTTCCCGCTAACTGCTCCGGTTCTTATCTTAGCACTTAAACTAGAATTCTATTCAATCCAAAAAGCGAATTAAGATGCTTCAATCCAAATTATAAATATCTATCAGAAAGTCATTATCCTCTGTCTCCCTTTAAATTGTATTTCATTTATATATAATTTTCTATAATTCAATTCGCTTCACTTCTATCTTAATCTAATTTACCTATTCATGTTTCATCTGATTTCGAAGAAATTGTAATTTTACGCAATTTAGATAACTCCGAGGTTAGTCAAATGAAAATCACGAATATCCTAACGTCACAGCGTGAATTTGAATTTTGTAATGAAATTCTCTGATATTCACCAAAATATTATGTATATTTTTCATTCGTGAACAAAATAGTTCATCTGATTGTACACTGTAGTTAATGTTTATTAAGTCATATATGTACCAATTTTGATAAAGTCTAATTAAAGCTCAACTCAAATAACACGTTTGGACAGCTCAAATAATGCTCATGTTATCAGTTTCATCAATACTGGTATTCGTTTCGTTGCTTAATGTAGGTTTATTAATAGAGAAGGAAATACCAAATGAGAGGTAGTTGTTTTTAATACAAGTAATATTAAAATCAATAAATGATGTATCCAATACTATACTATATATATTGTAAAAAGAGGTATCAAATATTAAAAAAAATATCATAAATACATGATAAAATACAAGAAAATTTCTCTGCTTCTATGGATTAAGATTGCTTCATTGGAACAATTTCATTCTTAAATTTTTTTAAAATTAAATCCGTCTTTTCGTTAGTTTCCGTTGAAATGTGGGTTATCCGTGACGTCATGGAGTGAGCCCATGACTCGATAGTGAGATTGCGACCATGATTACTTGACTACCGTGATCACATTGAGATTTCGTATATGCTGCCCTGCTACTTTATAAAAAGTACAACGTGGTCTTTCAATCTAAAAGAAAGTTTCTCATCTATCGTTTAAGGTATCACCCTACCTTTAAAACGAGATTTTCGGTCAAAAAGTCGATTTTTATTTACAATCTATTATTAAAACCTGATTAATTAGATGTCTAGAATAGTTTCAAATTTTTTTTTTCTATCTTACTTAGAACTTGAGTTATAAGCATTTTGATAATAGTATGTGTCAATTTTTTAGAACTGGAAGTAGCATTCCACTACCGGAAATGGAACTTTAATACTTGTTTACATTGATATTTTGCGTAATATTGCCATCAAAATTTCTATCAACATGCAAGATGAATTTCCCAACACCCAAAATGCCAATGAATCTTTTAATGGTGTAATATGATAAAGAGTACCAAATGAAGTTCTTGTTTGTTTGAAAACTGTGAAATAAGGTGCATATGTTGCAGTTATACAATTTAACGAAGGATATCAAGGCTGCTTAAAAGTCTTAAATAAGCTGAACATTGAAAATCTGGGCTACTTCACTTTAAAGGGATACGAAAAGTTGGATAACAATCAAATCAAGGATTCGAAGCGCCATATAACACCTGTTGCACGTAAACGTAGGAAAATTTTAAAAGCCACCAGTAAGAAAAATAGAATTTATTTAAGTAATACAGATATGAAGTTTACAAATCAGGGGCCTATTAATGTTAAATTTTTAATTAATTTGGTAAGTTTCTGGGTTGAAATGTATTTTTTAGCTTTTTCTCAAAATCAAGGTTTTCATGTTTTACTTCAGCGCAAAACATCATATTGAAAAACGTTAGGCATATACTGTTACGAAACTTTCATGAAATTCTCCATGAAAGTGAATTGAGGACTTGAACCTCTTCTATTGTTACAATTCTATTATTTTGCATTTCACTGTTGATAAAAATCATTAATTATCACAAATTTTTACGGTTTTTCTGTATGTTAAAGTACGACTTCCTATAATTATATAATTATCAGAGTCATAATTATGAGAGAGGAACAAATCCTGAATTAGATTCAATTCATCGTAATAAAATTTACAGAATTGAAATATTTCTATTTAAATTTTAGTTTTGGTGCTTTGCACAAATGTCATTTTACTGCTATTTTTATGTATCTTTAAATTTTTTAAAAAATTTTTGAGCTAAAATATTTAATTTTTTTTTTTAATTTATGCCGATTTTACATTTTATTTTAAGTTATTTTAACCATATCATATGTATATAAAAAGTTATTTTTTAAATTATTCAAAAAAATGTTGTAGGCGGATATTGCTCTACATTTTTTGCTATATCGTAACACATTCTAAGATTATTCAATTTTTCTTAGAAAATGTTTGAAAGTAATGCATGCTGTTTGAGACCTTTTTTTAATCAATAAAATTACTAGCTATAAATAATCTAACTTTCGAAATAAATTACATTCATTTCAGAGAATAAAGAAAATAATTTTAATATTATCATGTATATCATGTAACGAAATTTTATGCCATCTATTGGCTTAAAAAGTTTTGATAATAATGCTTTTTATCTTAAACCTTTTAATGCCGAACACAAGTATCATACTTATGCGAAGAATGCCAAACCAATTTGGTCCAAAAATTCACGAGTTAAAAATAAGTTGATATAATCTACAGCTTTCCGAGGCATCTGCTTAGAACCAGAGATTTCCAAAAATAATGGACGAGGATAATATTCATAATGATTTGTCGTGGTTTTTTGGTGATATTTTCATGGAAATTTTTGAAAGACTTCTCTTATCACTGTTGTTCTCGGGCTCCAATACTTCTTCACTATTCTCATTATCACAGTAAATTCTTCGAGGACACTACTTTTTTGGCGCCAATAATCGTCAGTATATTTTTCATTTATTTCTCAGCCATCAATAAACTGAAAAAATTCTTCATAATCCTAACGGTGTTTTTTGTAAATAGGCAACGGTAAAATTTTTTAAAAAAATATCTGCTGCTAATTATGTACATCAAAAACAAGAATATTTGACTAAAGTGTAAAACAAGAGTATCAACAAAGATGACCTTTTTCAGACACTGACTGCTAAGAATAGACACGATTCTTAATAAAACTGAGGAAAGATTAAAACTTTTTACACTCGTCGTGTCGATGCAAGATTCTTTAGTAAAATATCTGGAAGTATTCTGCTCTAACAGCTATCTAAATCCTGCGATTGCTGTCTCAAGAAAATGTCCCGTGTCGAATTTCTATCTTATTTCTGTATACGCAGTTTCGTCACCTACCAGCATGGAATGTAACGAAAAGTTAAATCCATTAAACAATTCTTGTGAAAAGAAGTTAAAATCATTTTTAACGTTTTATAAATTTATTTTGAGATCGAGTTCTCTCGAGACGTGAATAGTAAGGCGCCATCGCATACGCAAGGACTAATGTACCGTGATTGGTGCTTTTTGCAAGCGTAGCGAACCGCGATATATCGTCGTTCGGCACTGTAGGGAAGTAAACTGTATTTAGTTATCAATATTATAATCAATAGCAGGGAATATCATATAAAAAAAACTATTTTAATTTCTTACTTCAATGGCACAAGTACATTCGAAAAAAAGTTTAAAAGTGTATTTGTTAACATTAGAGCATCAAAAAAGAGAATTTTATGTTTTTTTGATTTGTCAACATTAAGAGTAAAATGAAGCAACATTCATTATTAATACAGCTATCTGAAATCATATAGAGGCAAATAATAGAGAAAATGAGAATAAAATTTAAATGGATTCTATGCTTTAAGAATTTTCGAGAATATTATATTTTGATCTTTACAAATAATGGATTCTAGATTTTTTGTTTGTCTAGAATTTTCACCTTCAACCACACCTTGTTTACTACTAGAAAAAAAATTGATCAAACCTACGCGGTGACCTTGATCGTTCTATGTGTCCTTCTAAATCTTATTTATCGCTCATTGAACACATAAACTTCCATATTAAAAATAAAAAAGAAAAAAAAAACCCTCTCGAACGTTAAGACTTTTACAGAATTTTAACAACTCCTTTAATGTATAGAAGTTACACTGAGAAAGATAGTTTATCAATGTGCTTAGTTGAGTATAACTGGTGCTGACATTTTTTTTTTTATTTTTTAAGCTATGGTTTAAATTTATATCCCTTTTTAACATACAATTATGTTCTTTTCGTGTTTTGAAAACTTTTTAATGTTTTTCAATACGATGTAAGGGGGAAAACAATGCTTTAAAATAATTTTTTTTGTAGAATATTATTTATATACTTAATTGTTTTAAAAGAATTAAACTACACACAATGAAATTTGAGAGTGATATTTATTAGTTTCCTTTCCTTATATTAAAATATTGTAGATGAAAATTAATGTTCATAAATCAATTTTGTTGTAAATTTTAACTTAACTCATTAAGGTATAAAAAAGCAAAAAAGATTTTGAAGATAAATTGATTTTTTTAAAAAAGTTTTTTCTGTGATTAAATTTAAAATCATAGTATTACTTCGTTTAAAAACATTCTCTAACATACAATTATTTTAATGATTAGCACCTGTGTTTAGCTTCCTAAGAAACACGAAATTACAGGTTTATTTTAATTCAATTAATTTCTTTTTTTTTCCTTCGGCAAATCTAGATCTCAAAATCAGTCGCATCATATTCATTTGTAATCACCAAAGTTATTTAAGAACAACACAAAATAAAAATTACATTTCATTCGATAATTCTAAGAATTGCGTTTCTGAAAGCGTTGGACCACGATTGTTGTTCTTTTTCTATTTTTCTCACTCACTTTCATGCACAGATAAAAGCGAAAATATACTATACTAATAAAAGAAAAAGAAAATATTGAGAATAAGAGAAAAAAAAGGCGAATTCTTCAAAATAGGCGAAAAAGGACTAAGAAGGAACAACACAAGGAGTGAAAATAGAGAAATGACAGCCTTAAAAATTCAATTCAAAGCATATGTAGTGAAATTGCAAAATGTTGAATCAGTGAGAAAATTTTAAAAAAATAATGAAAAGCAGTTTTATTTTACTAATATAATGTAAAGCTGTTGCAATAGCCTAGAATAAAATCCATTCAGTGAATGAGAAAGCGAACAAGTAACACTACAAATTGTAAAGGATGATTCAAGTGGAAAACACTTTTTTCCGCCAATACTATAATAAAAGGGAAAAACCTATTCATTTTAAAAAAGAGAGCAAGGAGACAAGATGAGTGTGAATGATCCGGAAAAATAAAATGCAAAACCGGGGGAGACGTTGAAGGTTTTCCTGAAGCAGAAATATTTGCTAAAAAGAATAACTAACTGATTAAGATTTAACAAATATAATTAATTGTAACAAACGATGAGAAATTCTTTGCTCAAATTTTACACTAAGCTAATGAAGCAAAAGTTATGTCTTGATGTAAATTATAGCTTGCGATACCCTTTCATTATTCGAATTAAAATGAATATAAGTAAAAATTCCCAGTTAAAATTATTATTCCAGCGATAAAATTTTTTGTTCCTTGTTTGTTATTAAATACGCATATTTTCACGAAATAAAGTTTTTATGTTATCTTACACAAAGTTAGCCTTAACCCTCAAAAGACACGTGTATAAATTTGACAGCTGTCGGATCATTAGTTTGTGAATTATAGCATTTTTAATGAAGCAACTATAGTTATTGTGAAAAAAATGGATAAAAAGGAATTTCGCGTGTTGATAAAATATTGCTTTTTGAAGGGAAAAAATACAGTTGAAGCAAAAACGTGGCTTGATGCCGAGTTTCCGGACACTTCCCCAGGAAAATCAACCATCAAGGATTGGTATGCTAAGTTTAGACGTGGTGAAATGAGCACCGAAGACGGTGAACGCAGTGGACGCCCAAAAGAGGTTCTTACCGATGAAAACATTAAAAAAAATCCACAAAATGATTTTGAATGACCGTAAATTGAAATTGAATGAAATAGCAGACACTCTAAAGATATCAACTGAACGTGTACATCATATCATTCACGAATATTTGGATATGAGAAAGCTCTGTGCAAAGTGGGTGCCGCGCGAGCTCACTTATGACCAAAAATAACGACGAGTTGATGATTCGGACCAGTGTTTGAAGATGTGACAATGTGACATATATGTGACCGATATGTGACAATGGATGAAACATGGCTCCATCATTTCACTCCGAAGTCCAGTCGACAGACATCCGAGTGGACTGCACACGATGAACCCGCTCCAAAGCATGGAAAAACGCAACAGTCGGCTGGCAAGGTTATGGCGTCTGTATTTTGGGATGCGCATGGAATAATTTTCATTGACTACCTTGAAAAAGGAAGGACCATCAACAGCGATTATTACATAGCGTTATTGGACCGTTCGAAGGACGAAATCGCCGAAAAACGGCCGCATTTGAAGAAAAAGAAAGTGCTGCTTCACCAAAATAATGCACCGTGTCACAAGTCAGTGAAAACGATGGTAAAAATGCATGAATTGGGCTTCGAATTGCTTCCTCATCCACCGTATTCTCCAGATCTGGGCCCCAGCGACTATTTCCTGTTCTCAGATCTGAAAAGAATGCCCGCTGGGAAGAAATTTTCGTCGAATGAAGAGGTGATCGCCGAAACTGAGACCTATTTTGAAGCAAAGGACAAATCGTACTACAAAAATGGTATCGAAAAGTTGGAGGGTCGCTATAATCAGTGTATCACCCTTGAAGAGAATTATGTTGAATAAAAAAAACTAATTTTGCCAAAAAAATGTGTTTTACTATGGTAGGCCGGGGACTTTTCAATTGATCTGTTACATATACTTTCGAATACAAATACAAACGATGTAAAAAATTTCCATTTTTAAATAAAGAAATTAGTATTATTTGTAATTGATTTCAGTAGAAATGAAAACGCATATGGAAAGCATAATATTATAATGTGTCAAAATATTGTAAGTATGAAGTAAACAGTTAAGGAATTTTAATTAGTTTTCAAAAATGTAAAATATATTTTCTGCTTCCTTCATTCTATTTGATAACAGACATTGAATTACAGAATAGGGCAATTAATTAAAATGTAATACTGCTTGTTTTTCTAAAATAATTTGTACTTAGAATTATTCTGACTGCTGAGTAATCTGATAGAATTTAGAACTATATAATTTTCTCTTTATTCACATACTGTTGCTTGTCATTAAAAACCTGTTGTAAGTGAAAGTTTATATATATATATATGTATAATAACAGTAAAAATAATTTTTTTGTTGAACTTTTTCATTTTTTGAGGTATATTTTCTTAAGAATCATGTGATTAAAAAACAACATCGAATTAGATTCAATACAAAAACTGATTATTGGCTCAAGTTCTAAGCAACTTTCATTTTGATTGTTCAGACAGGTTTTATTTTTCAGATGAATTAGTTTTTTTTTTTTTTTTTTTTTTTTTTGAAAAAAATTATTAAAATTTAAGGAAAAAAAAAGGGAGCTGTAATCAGGCAGAAAACTAGTCATCATTCTAAATTATTTCCTTCTTTCCAAATTAATTTCATATACACGAACTAAAATATAGCTATTTATGCTGCCTTTGGAAGGGTTTTGCTTTTAATGTTTTAGACCTCAATTTTATCAAAATTGATTTTAAAAGAAAAATATATTCCATTCAAATAGAAAATATCTGGAATAATTTTAAAAGAATATTAAATAAATGTGTGTAAAATATTTGTTATTCCCAATGATATAAAATACAATAAATTTATCCCACATTAATTAATATTCCATCAACATGTTTAAAAATTTTAAACGATGTGTTGCGACATCTCCAAACTTCCAAATTGCGGGACTTATTTTATTTACTAAACAATATCATTATTCAAGAAATTAAACTTCAAACAAAGTTGTTTTAGAAAAGAAAGTTAATAAGACAAGCCTAAGTTCATTGATCACGTATTATACAATCACGTAATATCATCTGTGTGCAATAAAAACTGTAAGAAAGTTTCTTAGTTTTAACAGTGAAAAATAACTATAATGTCCACAGTATTATGAATGTATGCCGTCACTTAAATCTGGTTCAAGATCGATGCACACGTGTTTTAACATGAGCGTAGTTGTTTACTTCTGGAGAAAGCAAATCGAACTAATCTGAGACGTCAATTTATTTGGCATGGATCCACCCATCACCAGTTCTTCAAGTGATGACTAGTTCTAAATGAATGAAGATTGTAATCAGAGAGTTATATAATACAACATCAATGGTCGCTTTCAACCTGTTCTACTTGAGTCTCAATTCTTGATAATTGTTCAAAGATCTTTTTCCCTCCAGCGGAATCTTAGTGAAATGAAAAAAATGTATTGATTTTATCTATGTCACTGACTTTTTTATTTCATGAAAGATCGTGAATTCAGACGAGCGATGGTATTAAATTATGACAATAAAAATTAAGCAGTTATTTTTCAACACGTTAATAAACAATTAATTTACTTATTTTTTATTTGTTTTATTCACATATAACGAGTTACATTCATATAGATAAGTGTAAAGGAACAAATAATCTCTTATAACATAGAATATAAGTTAAACGAAGCAACCAATTTTATGGTATAAAATATAAATTTTAAGAAACAGCTGTACTATAAGGTAATATTATACTTGGTATTTAATTTTTTTAAAATTGTCACTATGTATTGTAAATTAATGAAAAATGAATAAATGCTGAAGTAGGCAAAAATATTAAGAGTTCCTCTTTACAAACATAATTGTCTTCATATCGATAAAATATTATTAAAAATCTCTGCTATAAATATTACTCATATCATTTTTCAAAGCAAAGTCAAAACATGTCTCTCTAATCAAAACAATAATAAACATTATTCATGCAATAATATGTAGAATATTTGCAAAATTGTAAAAAGTTTATAATTACTATGTTATTTTTATGTCGAAGTTATTGGTTTTATTAGTGAATTTTGTTATAATAGAGAAAGAGAGAGAGAGTGAGAGCTGATGAAATATCAGTGGTAATAATTCATTAAAAATAGCTTTTTGTTTCAAATTTTATAATTTTAAAATATTTCTTCACATTTTTATGGTGTTCTCTGTAATTTATGTAGTCTACTCGTGACTGAAATTAGTTTTAGTAATTATTTCAACAAATCGTCCCTTGTTTTATGTAAATTTCTGTAATAGTTTGTCAAAAAATATTCAATGTAACTTAGAATATAAGTATTTATATCTCTGCATTTCTCTTTAAATTAAAATAATATGTTAATTTAAACATGGTCTTTTTCTTGCTTGTAATGAAATAAATTCAGCTTAAATATCAATTAACAATACGCTTTACTTGTCAAATAAGTTCGTATAAGCGTTATCAAAAAAGAAATAAACATTTATACATCCTGATTCATTGTTATGGTCAAGTATTACTTTTATAAGAAAATACGAATCATAATTTTCTATGAGATTCTTATATTCATCGTTAGTATCAAAATCATTGTGAATAGATATATAAATCAACATCTCCATTTTTAGACGATGAAAGATGTGCTCTCGAATATATCTTTAAAATCGCTCTCGCTGTAAATACATTTTGAAATATCACTTTGTTTTTATTTAAGCCAGCTTTTAAACAATAAGGAAAAATTATTATTATTATTTTGTAATTTATGAAGGTCAGACGACTTGGTCCTTGCCCAGGTGTAATTCTTAGGAACGTAGAAAGAAATATACAGTAATTAAATAATTGTTGTGACATTTATGATGATCTCACGACAAGTTAGTATTACGACAAGGTAACATACATTTCAACTGAAAAACTATTTCCACATTTCGTGATTATCAAACCTCGCATTTTCATCGTTTTTGATCTATCCGAGATTCGCGTCATAACAGAATTTGAAATAGAATTTCGCTTTTAGACTGCCTAAAAAGAATAATTTAAAAGAATTCTCATTTACGTATTAAATAAATTAGATTATCATCTAATTTGTTTATAGAAACATATTTCAGAAAAAAGGGTAGAATTTTGTGATACTTTATACGCGCACTGTTGACGACCTCTTAGCCAATAATCTATCTATCTGTTTATCGATCGATCCATCTGCATCTTCCCTTATATATATATATATATATATATATATATATATATATATATATATATATATATATATATATATATATATATTTAAAGGGAATCAAATCATGTGTGCTGGAGATAAGCATATATCGACAGGCGTGTAACTTAACAGTGCTGTCGGTTAAGCTATGGTTTCTTAGAAAGCGGAGCCGTTATATGGCTGTCCTAATATTGCGCTGAATGACGGACGTCATCAGAACGTTGTCTATGTAAGCCAGAAGTGATTTCCTAACGAGCATTGAATGTGAAAGGAAACCAAGTCATTGGTTCGCATAGACAATGTTTTAGCAACGTTGTCCACCGATATATTACTACCTGTATATAACGGCACTAGTTTTTTAGGAAACCGTAGCTTTAAGGTGAAGGTCAGTTGACTAGCGGTCAACAAACAGGAAATATACTATTCAAAATTTAACACACTCAAAAATAAATAACATATTATATATTATTAAATTAATAACAATGAAATGTTCAAAGTATTCTGACAAATTATTTATTTTCAGATGATGGGCAGAATCTAATGAAATAGTTTGCAACTATTCTATATATCTATTCAGGGGGG
>BMAW01030489.1:1204667-1219744 GCA_019974015.1 Nephila pilipes | reverse complement strand
AGTCGAAGGGTCATAATGTTTCAACGAAACTCGCGTTGGGATTATTCGCTCACCAGCTGGCATCCTCGATAATGGGGATCACCGGGTTACGCCGAGCCAGAGATTAGCAAGCAGCAACAGGAATAGGTGTGCCCTCACGTTCGTCGTTCGTACCAGTGAAGATGAAATATGCTCTTTTCTTAAACTTCATGACCGGTGAAAGGATAATGTTTGCATGAACATAATCAAAGACTTGATATAAAAGACATATTGAAGAGACTCTTTATCTATCTTCCCCAGCTTCGAAAGCCTTTTATTTGTAAAGGTAGCCGAGTGGTTATCACGACTTCCGTTCTCATTTCGACTTCAGCCTCAAACCGGGGACGGTTCAAATGAAAACCGTGCAGTTATTGTGAGAATATCTTTTCGTTTTAAAAGAGTTTCGTGTTTTCTTCAGCCTAAATTAATATTTTCCACGCCTCTTTGTTTAATGATCATCGGAGGTAAATCGCGACAACACTTTCATTTTAATTTTCTCGATAAATAGAAGTTCTTTTCGTCGTCTTTATTCTCATCGAAGAAGATAAATGATAAAACAAAAAAAAAAGAAGAAGAAGAAGAACTTTCGTTATTTTATAACGAGAACGTTATATTTCGGTCGAATGATTAAAATGCCGACTCGTTTCCACCTGTTCACTTAACGAAATGTGTTGTTGACCAGGTCATACAAAGGTTCTGGCGAATATAATAAAAAAAAGAACGAAGGAAACGCGAACTCAGTAAGCCTTCCTCTAGCATTCTTATGTACGTGAAAACTAAAAATCATATCAGCTCTCAAAGTACTGATCATCCGGGGACTTTATGCCTTGTTAAAGATGAATATCAAACTCGTCATTCATGCTCAAAGTAGCTAATTATTTCATTTCTGTTACATATACATAGGGCATAGCTCAATAACAATGGTTCGCGAGAAACAAAAAATGGTAACAAATGGTTATCGATTTGCTATCAAATAATTTTGGTACAGAAAATATTTAAAAGTTAAATGTTACAGACGTGCTTACGACACCATTTGAAGGAACAGTCGCGGCCTGTTGATGACATGTTCGTTTAGCCGCCTCAACTCAGTACAACACGAGACCGCCTGTGCCGATCATAACGACAACAAGTACACGAAACCCAATATCGTCCAACAACACCTCTCAAGTTTCCAGAATATTTGTTGCCGAAAATTCTCACGATCGAATCAGTCATTGAACTTACTTTACCTGGGGAAATTCAAAATAGCGTCGCTAATGAGAAATGAATGGTATCCAGTGAGTTGTGTCAATTTTCACCAAAGAACAGTTCTTTGCAGCCGTCCTCAAATGCTTACCGCTAGAAAAGACAGGAAGCATCAGCTTCCTCCAGCTGGGCTACATTGGTCTAATGGCACCTTAGTACATGTTATGACAGAGAGAGAGAGAGAGAAGAGAGAAGAGAGGAATTGTCTCAAACTTTTCTTTAACATAAAGCTGTCATTGGGGCGATTAACTATTTTCATAAATGAAAATATTTCTTCTTCTTTATTACCTGTTGCAACATATGTCGTTCCTCTTCGTATCCTGTTGGGAAACTAATTATGTTTGGACAATCTAAAATGGAGGCGTAACAAAAAGAAAAAGTTTCAGTTTTCATTATTTATTCACGTTGTTATTCATAAATTTTCGTAGCCAGCAAAAGCTCAACATATTGCTTTTGTTCATTAACGTTCGAATCACATCGATGTACCGAAATCAACAATGAGATACAGCAGCCCGCTGGAAAACGGATTAGGTAACCTCTTTCAAACCTGCTTTCATTTCATTATACCGAGGGTCTTCAGTGACACTTTAAAAGATCAATAGTCGTAGTGTCGATAAACAGATTTGTTAAACGTGCCACGATCCCACATTGAGGCAATTCGGGGTGCTATTTCGACTTCTGAATAGAGCGTATTTAGTTATGTAAATTGGCCAGCCATTGGTGTCGGCCGAAAACTGGCCGATTCACAAGTTAAAGTTTCATTTCCGGTAAGCGATTAAAGCGTCGTCAAATTTCGATTGGTGTCGTTGCTGACGCATCAGCTAATGAGTTACCGTCGGCGAGACCGACTACGACAGCAACGGAAGTCGCTGCAACAGAAACGTATCTAATGTTTTCAGTGAATTCTTCAAAAGAGATGAAGAGATCTATCGAAGCCGCGAAAAGTTGGCGACAAAGAATTTTGAGGTGAAAGTAACATCATCGTTTAAACAGCGAATATGAAAACATGATGTTTGCCGAAAACGTCTGGTTTCGACTATGAATAATGTCTGGAATTGATCTTCATTAAACAGCCCCCAGTCCTGAATGTTAGTTCTGTGAAAGATAGAATGTTTTCTTTCTACTGCTTCAATTATTATTTGACGAAAGTTTTCATCAAAAGAAATGTTTCAGTCGGTGACCTCTTTCTCGAATAAACTCAACATAATTTCAGTAATCGTCGATATTTGTGTTCTGATTTTGATAAAACAATTTTCTTTAACAATAATGCTTCAGTGAATCTGAGATGTTCGAATGTTAGGTAAATTGGAGCCTTGTCAGCATAACAGCTTCAGAAGAAAGCGCATTTTTTAAGTGTTATTCAACATTGCTCATGACCACAAGGCACGAAACGACGCCTCATTAGTGCAGGTACTGCGCGCCGAATACAGATTGGGCTGCAAAGTTTCTCTTTATAAAACGCACTTCACCAAAACGGCAATTACTTAAAAAAACATGCCGATATGGAACAAGGCCCAAAGTTTGCCCAACGTCTGTGTATATCCGATTCCGCATGAGAAAGCAATTATTTACATTTAAAGAGAAAATTGTTTCTATCAAATCCAGAATTCCTTTTTAAATATCTGACAGTTACTAATATCCAGAATTACCAACATTATGTTTGAGTTTATTCAGGAAAGGGTCACCGACAGAACATGATTTCTTTTGAAGGTAGAAAACTTCAGCAAATAAATAATTGGAAGTATTAGAAAGAAAACATTAATTCTATCTTTCCTTTTTATCATGGGGCCCAAATAAACTGAAACCATGTCTTTATTCGGTTCATAAGTGGGGTTGTGCTCTTTAATGGAATCCTGTAAGACGTGGATTTGTAGAATCGAAATGTATTGTTTTCAGTAAACATCATGACTCACTATTCATATTCGTGATGATGATACTTTTCACACCTCAAAAATTCTTTGTCATAACTTTTCTGGCTGATAAGATCCTCTTCATCTCTTTTTGGAAGATTCACTGAAAGCATTAGAACGTTTCTATTTTTGCTTGACTTCCGTTGCATAATGGTGAATCCAGATCTCACCGACAGTGACAACTCGACTCCAAATGACGTCGACAACTCGGCACGACACCAATCAAATTTTGATTTGACAGCAAATAACTACCAAATAGAAACTAACTTATGAATCAATGACAAGTTTTTTTTCGGCTCCATTTTACTAATAGCAGCACCCAATGGTAACAACAATTTACCTTAATAACTCCATCTGTATTCAAAGTCAAGTACTTTTTGAATTGCCTTCGTAGTAGACTATGGATCGACATGTTTTGTTAACAGTCCTGTTTTTATATTTTTATTTATTGATCTTTTAAAAGTCATCGCAATTCAAATTTTCAGTATAATGAAATGAAAAACCAGTTTTATTTATTTTGTATATTATTTTTAAAACCGAAGCCTGAAGGGTTTTAATTCGTTTTAACAGGCATATAACATCTCGAATATTTTTTAAAATTTAATTTTTATGATGTAAGTTCAAGGACTTACAGACCATTAATGAATAAAAATAATATTTGAAACTTTTTATGACGCACATACAAATACGAAAATTTATGATAATAGCATGAATAAATAATAAAACTGGAAACTTTTTCTTTTTGTTTACGCCTCCATTTTTTTTAGGTGTCCAATGAAAATTAGTTTCCCAACAAGTTATTTACGAAGGGCAACATATGTTGCAACAGACAATAAAGAGAAAGAAATATTTTCTTTATGAGAAATAGTTATCCTTGAAAATGACTTAACTTTTATGGCCAAAAGAAAGTTTGAATAAGTCTCTCTCTCTCTCTCTCTCTATGTATATATATATATATATATATATATATATATATATATATATATATATATATATATATATATATATTATTCTTGTATTAATTCTGTTTTATTAGATCCATAAAATGTGGTACACACATCCTTAAAAATATACAAATGACTGGAACGAAGAGAAATGGCAGGAATATTCTTCAAATAATGTTCTTTTCTAAAAATAGCTGTGAAAAAACTTGCATAACTTAACTTTTTGTATTATATGTATCAGGAGTAGCCAACTACAATACCGTTGGAGGCCACATTTTAGAAAGGATAATTTTAAAGAGCTGTTTAATCAGTGATGCTGGATGAAAATTGTAACACTTCCCTGGATTACCATTTATTTCTCCCTAAAATGACACTATTTTGTAAAATTTCCCCCAAGACAAAAATGAGTTCAATTATTTTGAGCTTGAATTCAGTCATGAAGTTTTCAGCAACAAAATATTCTAAAACTGAAGTGTGTGTGCTGAGACGGATATTAGGTTTCAGTGCTTATTACTGTTGGGAATGATTGTAATCAGCACAAGAATTTATTAAAAATAAGCGTTGGTCTGTGTTAACTTATCTGCATTTAAATGAACAAATGCGAACTTCCGTAACGAGTCATCAACTAAACTTTCGACTATTAACTGCTACCATGGGCAACATTCGTAAAGCATCTATAAGCAATTTTAACTTTTAAATATTTTCTGTACAAAATTATTTGATGTAATCAGTGTAACATTTTTATTTTGTTTATGTTTTTGAATATTGTTATTAAAGTTCTTATATATATATATATATATAACAAGAAATGAAATAAATTAATACTTTTAGGCATGAATTATTTAGAGTTTATTAATATCTTTATAAAATAAATTTAGTTAATTAATTACTTTTGAATATTAAGTAATTTTAGTTTTCCATGTATCATGCATATATTTTATTTACATAAGAATTATACTTCGCATGTGAGAGGAGAGAGCTTTACTAGGTTCGCGTTTCACATGTTATGTTCATTCTTTGCTTTTATTATGTTCATAAATTTGCTTTTATTATGACCTGGTCAACAACATTTCATTAAGTAGACAAGGAATTAGGGGAAACGGGTCGTGAGAATATGAATATGGTTTTTTTTTATTTACATTTTTTTTTAATCATTTCGACCAGAAATAACGTTCTGTTCATAAAAATAGCAAAGTTTCTTCTTCTTCTTCTTTTTTTTTTTTTATTTTTATCATTGCTCTTTATACTTCAGTGAAATAAGACTTGGCAGAAATTAATTTATCAAGAAAATTAGTAAAGTGGCGTCATATTCCTCCATTAGTCATTATCTATAAAAGGAGGCATGGAAAATATTAAATTTAAAACTGAAAAAAACACAAAACTCTTTTTAAAACTTAAAGAAAAAAGATAATTCTCTAATAGCCGCACGTTTTTTGCAGTTTTTCAATTTGATTAAAGCCGTCCCAGTTTCAGTTTGAACAGAGTGAAATGAGAACAGAGTGTCCGTATTAACCCTCAGCTACCTTACTATAAATAAAGCTCTGAAATAAGTCATTGGTGAACTCGATGGGGATATAAATTTAATAATTTATCTTTATAATAAGTCTTTAATTATAATTATTCATACAAATACATTATACACACAATCATAAAGTCTCATATTGCAGCTGTAGTGTTTTTCTAAAAAAATTATTTCACCTTACAGGTTTTTGCCAATTCAGATGTTTTTCGTGGGCTGCAGTACCTTGTTGCCTTTGCTAGGGGACGGTCCGCTGTGGCACGAAAATATTGATCCCATAGTCGAAGGATGCCGAAAGGACTGGTGGGCGAACTTCCTTTTCATTAATAATCTATACAGGACTTCGTCGAAAGGGGTAACTAAGTGTTAATTATGAATAAGAAATAAGTAGTAATAGATATTATACTGAGAAGATACAATTTAAAAAGTATATTATACAAAAAATATTCTTTTTTTAGAAATGTCACAACCAGATATTGATTTCCATTTATCAATTATGACCTGCGTGGTGAAAGTGAGAAAGAAAATTTACATTCAAATTAATATGAAATGTATAAAGTGTGTAATGATTTGTGTGCTTGATTCTAAGTTCCATCGTTCATCGTTGGCAAAATTTTCGGCTATTTTTTTCAATACATAGTATTTTTGTTTTATTTGAGATTTCAGGAATTCCACAATCACTTTGAAAATTAATAAGTATATACTAAAGTTCAAAAAGTCTTCTTCAGTACTTCCATGTTTCTTCTCTAAAGATGTTACTATGCTTATTTATAAAACCTTTATTTCTTCTTCTCTACGTTCATTATTCAGTCGATTATCACTTTTTATATGGAGGGAAAGTAGGAAGAAAAGAAGAAGTTGCATCGTGAGTTATTCGCAAAATATCTCTTATTTAACATCTGGAGTTTTTTGCTGACTTGATATTTAATTTTCCAACTTCTTTCAAACCAAATGAAACGTGGTTATTCAAATTAAGTAAACTTTATAGAAAAAGAGTGAATATATATCATAAAATCGAATAAAAGCGACAGAGAATTGAATTCAGGTAAGGTTACGATTATAGGGAGAGTGCTTGTGGGAAGTCGCGGGAGTTTCTTGAGTGTCTACGTGATTTGTTCAGACAAGGATCCAACATTGTCTGATTGATTTACTGTTTGGAGCACTTCCTCACATCGTATTCTGGTAAGCGTATTCTTTGATAAATATTAAAAGTTTATAGTACTCTCTACAAGAAATTTGGATTTGGTTGAGAGAATTCCCTTATCAGTGAATTGATAAACTTTATTTTGAAACCTAATTGATTTGATTACTAAAATGTTAACTTGGAATTATTTTATTTACTCTATATATGAGCTTGAATTCCAAGTTGACATTTATATTTGTGATCAGAGTGGTATTTAAGATAGCATACGAGTCTAGTGACAGGATTACGTCACTAATTTACAGACCAATATTGGCGTACCATCTGTTCACATCGTTTGGTTTGTTTGCTCATTTGAAAAATAAACTTATATAGCTAATTGAAAAGAATATTGGTACTGAATCTGACATCGTTTATTTAATTTAATATTATACTTATTTAATTTTCTTTTTAGTGATTTAAAAAATAATTGTGGATACAAAAAATACCGATATTTTGGAATATTTATTGAAGTATTTTGCGTAACAAATCACTTCAGAATGTAAGTCCGATACTTCGGAATCATGTTTTTAAAAAATTTTCAAATAATTTGTTTCAAAAATTCTCATTGTAATATTTTTTAAAAAACTAAAACTTATTGATTTTTTAAATCATTGATTTACTTGATAATATCATGCAAAGAATTAATTTTTCCCTAAAAATTTCCTACAAGAAAATAAGCGATTAAACTAATTTTTTCTCTAAATCATAATAACTCTAAGAGTTCACATATTTCTATCATTAAATCTATCATATTGGTGAATTCCTTTCAATTATCTAAGAAAGCAATATCTTTTATTTTTATAAGAAAATATCAGTTTTTATCAAAAGTTTTATTCAGTTTCATCATGTGCAAAGAACTTCAATAAATACTCCTGCGATAATTTCTGAAGAAATCTGATTATATATTCATTTTTATTAAAATTAATATTTTTGAAAAATGTTTATATTTAAGCTGTATAATTCATAAAATCATATATTAATCAACATGGATTTTGAATTTATTTATTATTCCCATAAAATATATATGTATAGTCTTTTGTCTGCTATATATCTTATTGATAGAATTTTTTTCGAAAAGAATTGCATAGCGTTATAAATGAATTGCCGTTTCTTCAGCTCTAAATGTTTTCCAAATATTCTAAGTGTGAAATGGTTTGGAATTGTATATAAAATTGGTACTACATATATAGTAGTTATTACATAGTCAGTGTTACTGTTATCAAGCTCTTCCTAAGTAAGCATTTTTTTTTTTAAACAGATAAAGTGTAATATATATGAATATAAGCAAACGTAAATTTGCATTCAAGCACTTCAGAACATTTCATTTTTTGAAAATGTTTTGAAATGATTATTAAATTAGTTAATAAACGTCAGTTCTTTTTAGAAAGAGAAGTCTTAATTCAATAAAATGAATTCAAAGACGTTTTTGGAGGGACATAAAAGAGGATATCATCAGTTTTTAAAATCTTTTTAATTGTATAAATATGTATAAATTGTATGTGATTGTGGGAGAAAAGATGTAAAGAGAGAGACTAATCCTTGTTCTATTATGTCTGTTCAAACGACTACGAAATTAAATGTTTTTCAATCTTTATTACAACTTAAAATTTTACAATAATAAAATTTTATTTTTTCTAGTGCCTTTCTTACTCCTGGTACTTGGCAGCTGATTTTCAAGTTTATGTAATTTGCATTCCTCTTGTACTATTAATAATGAAGTAAGATTAATTTTTTCTATCTAGCAATTTTTACAAATAATTTTAAGAGTTTTGTGTATGATCTCTTACATAGCATTTGTTCACATACTGAGTACATGCTATATTTGTATTATTAAATTATACATGTGACTCAGCACATGTATTATTTTATGCTGAATTACGTGAAATTTTGTAATGAAAGTTTTATTGATTGAAAATTCTATCTTTTAAAATGTGTGAACACGATATAAATGATTGGTAATATTACATACATAATTTATGCAAGGTTCTTCTATATATTATTTACACATGCTAATATCTAATAATGAGACATTAAAATAATTATTTTGATCTTAATAAAAGATATATGCATTATCACTCATATTTGTCTATTCTCACTTTCGAGGATAAATATGCTTGTTGCCATGAGACAAATTTTCTTCAAAATCTTGTAATAATATTTTAAAGAGAAATACTAATGATAATTTACGATTTTTTCAACTTCTGTACATTATATTATATTTTTTTTTAGAAAACCAGTGATTGGACTCTGGACTAATTTTGTTATAATGATCTTATCAGTTATTGGAGTAGGAATTCAGAATTACATGAGAGATTTTCCTCCTACCAACCTTTTTGTGCATGCAGATGTCGAGTAAGTTCAATGTTTGAGAACCGCCAAAAATTTATTAGTCTGTTTTAATTATAAAAGAATGGTTTCTCACATCTATATATATACACACTAATTTTATTAAATAACTCTTTTATTACGTACTTCACTTCTTATCAAATTATTATTTATGTAAAATGCTAAGGAAGCTGATTTATTTAAGATTATTTGGACAGCTATGAAAATAGTACACATTTATAATTTACATTAATGCATGATTTGAAATTACCCATGTAATAATATAATACTCTTACAAGTAAAATGCCTTATCTCTATGTAAAATCAATTAAGAAGATTCTTTTCTACAAATCTGTTGCAAAAGTATTATTAATTTATTTTGGCAAAATTACATGGTTTAATAGTGTAAATAATTAATTTAAATCAATATGTAGCATAATTGTACTTGTAAGTAAAAAATATCTGTTGTATTAAAAGAAACATTTTAATTAAGGTGAAACGAAGATATGATATATCGTTTACATTGTTTTCTTTTGTAATCTATTTCTTTATTCACAAATTCTGATTCATACGAACTGGTTCAACTGAGTTATATATAATTAAAATAACATTTCATTAATTTATTAATATAACAATATATTTTATTGTTGAAATGGAAGAGAGTCTTAAATAAAAAACTAATATATAATTTATGAAAATGAAGAAAACACCAAAGTTTTTGAAATATCATAGCGAAGTAGGACTGAAATAGGCTAAAAATATCATGTCATGGAACTATGAGTGGAAAGAAATTATTTTTTCAGATGAAAGAAATTCGACCTTGACAGTTCCGATGGCAACAAATACTAATAGCATGACTTGAGGAAGGAACTGAATGAATGAACAAACTGAAAGAGAATCAATAATTGAGTTTGAGCAGCCTTTAATCATGATTGATTGTAATATTTACGGAGAATTTCGAAACGTATGGACTCTGCACAACACATGATCTATGCTATATAATCGCCTGATACCTTTTGGACTTTTATTAGGTAGTGCTAACTGGATATATCAGAAGAATGATAATCCTAGCTTATGCCAGGAATGGTTTTAAAAAGTAGAAGTTAATTTTTTGCCAAGGCCAAGTCGAAGTTCAAACTTGAACCCCCGTGAAAACTTTTTGGGGTTTATTAGGTTGCAAAATTTATGCTAATAAAGCAGTTTTCATCAGCCAATAAACTGGAAGTAGTCATAGTAAAAGAATAGTACAATATTTCTGAAACTAAACTTAACCTTTCGGTGATTTCAATGAAAAACAAAGTGTTCGAGGTTATCAGGAAAAAGGGGGTCATGTAAATTTTCATACTTTTTTTTTTGTTTTTCGGCAAGTGGTCTTACAATTTGACTGCATGGAGTTTTCATTTTTTCTGATTTGACATGGATTTTTCATTACAACAGAGGATGGGTGGACCACAGTGCGATAATTTAACAATGGTGTGGTAATATGGTAATTTAACTATGGTGCATGATATGTTAGCAGCCTCAAAAAGTATGCATAATCTCATCTATAATCATGTCTTTGCTAGACTTCGAGCTAAGAGGTTACCTCTGATGACGGCTATTACAGGGTGCAAAAATTAGAATGCACACCCGAGTCCGTCGTCACTGGATCATATTTTCAATAAATTATTGCGGGGTCTGATGACTTTGGTACACACAGATGACCAAGTACAAGTATGAAACAAACTCTATGAACAATTGATTTTTCTGTCAAGGATGATGTTCTTGCTAGTGGGGTAACATTTCCATCTGGGGACTTAATATGGACCTCTGGTACCACTGTCACCACCCCTTACTGGTCAAAGTTACCACAATATCCTTAGCGATCGTATGCTCCCATTTGTGCATCTTCAGCATCCTCTAGATACTTCCTCCTTCAGCAATGTAATGTACCATGCTATCAATTCCGAATTGTATCCGAAATATTCGGCGAACATTCCACAGGGATGACTTTACTTTTATTACCATCCAGATCACCTGATTTCCATCCCAATGAGTATATCTGGATGCTATGGATATAACTATTCTACGTTTTTGCTCCCCTTCATCAAATTATAGAGAAATGTAGGAGATAGTTGAGATATTGTGGGTCCATATGGTTTCCAAATGTTTCTGGCGTCTTGTAGAGTCCAGAACGAGACTAATCATTGCCATAATCATATAATCAGGATGAAAGGTGGTGCCATTCAATACTAGGCGAATATATATATATATATATATATCGTTTTAGTTTTCTCAGGATTATATATACTATATAATCTTGAGAAAACTAAAAAGATTTTTATAAAATTTTTAACATTGTTTTGAAAATAAATAATAAACATTTAAGTAAAAGCATGTATGGTTTTGAATAATATTTTACCATTAAAAATTCCGTTCTTAATTTTTTTCGAAGGCAAAGACACGAGCTTATGATGGAAACATATTACCCTCCTCTGCACCATTTAGGTCCTCACTGTCTTGGATTATTTGTTGGTTATTATCTTAGACAGAAAAAATCACCAAAAAATATGCATTGGGTAAGTGAAAATTTAGCCGCTTCGAAAAGTTAATACTTTTGAAATTAATAACAGCCTATCAGACATGTCAATCACTTTGAAATTTAATTTGTGATTACCATAGGGTCTTCATGTCCTTGCATGGATATTGGCATTTATCCTGACGAGTGCAGCATTATTTGGTGTACATCCCTGGAACACTGGACTCCCTGGTACTGGTAAAGTAGCCACTGTCTTGTACGCTTGCTTAAGTAGAATGTCTTGGACTGTGGGTTTGGCGTGGATAACCATTGCTTGCAGCACTGGATGCGGAGGTAAACATAATTTCTGAACAAATCGGAGCATTTTATTTAAGATTAGTAAGAGGAATTTAACTCTACTGAAATATGTGATTCTTAAGTTACTCATTTATTATTTAAATGAAATATTGCTAGCATGGTATGTATAGAATAAGAAAAAAAAATTAATTTATTTGAATTACCTTCGTTTTAAAGCATTTTTTTACTGTCGATGGATCTTTTATAATATGAAATTGTGATTGCTTATTTATTCAATAATTAGAAGCAACACGAACGAGGACGATCAACTGAGACGGTAACTCATTCTTCAAATTTCAACACCACACCAACTTGAGTACTTTGAGTACTTATAGATTTAACATGCATTCGCTCCGATCCTCAAAATGTCTTTGGAGGAAGCAGCAATCGAACCAACGACTTGACTCAAAAAACGTAGGTCGTGAACTCGCTACTATGACCACTCGGTTTTCGCAGCCTACTTTGAACCATCGAACCTGATTTCCTCAAAGACCTTCCAAGCGAATAAAAGAGTCTGTTGCTTGGAAGTTGAATTGATACTCTACGTGCTGTTTTTTATAATTTAAGAATATTAAAAACGAATTAAGGGTGTCGTTTTCGACAAGTGGTTCAAATTTATGAAACCAAATGTACGTTTTCAGACGAAGCGGCTTAGTATACAGATGACAAATTATGAAGTAAATCCAGTGACGAGAATAGCCTCGATTTGATTCCCTAATTTCTAAACATTCACAATATACTTTACGGGAACTTTGGAGTCTCAACTATAAAAATTTCATAAGGTGGGCTTGGGTAGCATTGAATATTGAATCAGTATTCTTTCACTCATTCAACTGGGACTTTATCGTCCAGTTATCGAAATCCTAAGATAAAAAAATTTGTTTTTATGAGAATATTAAAATTTTTAAATATTTTTAGTAGCCGAAGAATTTAAAGCAGTGACAAACAATATTTTTCTAACGTGACGATGAAACTAATATGAATAGAGTATTTAGATTTTAATAACAAACTAATATTTAATAATAAACTTTTTCATGTATTGATTCATTTGCCACACTATTTGATAATTGGCATCTTCTTATAAAATAAAATGTTGTTTATTTCAGGATTTCTTACTTCCATATTATCGTGGAAGCCATTAATACCTCTCAGTAGATTAACTTTTATGGTTTACATGGTGCATCCTTTGGTTCAACATGTTTTTTACTCAACTCTCAGGGAAGGAATTCAAGCTAGAAATAGCTTAGCTGTAAGTTGAAAAGATTTTTTTTTCTTGCATAAAAATTAGGTGAGGAATATTTGTATTTTAAAATTAGATTTTTTTTTCGTTTTATAAAATTAAATTTTAAAGCACTGTCTCTCCCTTATCGTATTTATAATTATTCAACATAATCTCTAAGCAATTAATTTTGTATATTTAATTTATTTTCATAAATAAACTAAGTGCATTTAATTGAACAGGTAATACTTAATGAGATAAATTTAATTTAAAACAATAATTTAAATTTAAGCAATAGAAACTGAAAACAATACAGTTTAAGACATCTACAAATAATACGAATTCATTTCGCACTATTAATTGTTTTTATTACATTTTTCTAATATTGTTAATTGCGAAAAATATTTTATTTTTCGTTTTATTCCAAAAGTACTATTTCATTTTCTAAGCCAAAATTTTATGCCAATATTTGTATTGAAAAATAATTAAGATAACAATAAAACTTAACTCGAAAAAAATAATTAAATTGGTTTATATTTTAAGACCATAGAACAAAATAATAATAAAATTTCTAAGAAAATTATCGAAATTATAAATGATGTTTCGACAAGTATGTTTAAATGTTTTATCATTTATATTTATAAGTATCAATATAGTTTCACACAGAGAAGATATAGTGTATTTATTGATATTTCTCAAATTCGATTGTCCAAAAGGTAGATGATTGTAATAAAATGCATCCCTTTGTATTTTTAGATTTTCATATACTTCGGATTCGTCATTACAAGCTATGCCCTTGGTATCATCGTGTGTTTACTTTTGGAGGCCCCTTTTGTTCGAATAGGAAAAGTTGTATTCGAAATCGAAGAGGCAATACGGAAAAAGAAATTGAGTCTCCGAGGATTATTTTTTGGAAAGTCACGTTCCAGGGAAGAACGACAACAAAATTTTCCTAAACCTGGACATTTAAAAACAATTCCAAACGGAATACCAAACGGAGACGTTACGTTTTCGAACGGTGTTTCATGTATTTCCAATGGTAGGACGAAATCTGTAGAAAATTACATTCCTAATGGTAATGATTTTGTATGTCGTCTGTAAGACTTCCGTAATATGTCATTAACAGTGTGCCAAATAAGTGCCATTGTATGACTTTGGGAAGGATGGGAGAATAGCAGGGGTTAGGTCTGAAATGTTAGCTCAATAGATCTAGAATAAAACAATTTTCTTTTGCTCGTGTTTTAATTTTAGATCTAAATTGCAAAGTATAAACCAAAGAATAAACGAACTTAATTTCGATCTGATGGAAGAAGCTAATAGAGACGAGTAACGGATTTATACTGAAATGGTGTTCATGTATATAGACTTCTTTTTTTTAAATGCTATTTTTGTGTATTTCGAAAAAAATGGAAAAAAATTGACCTGTCTTGCTTTTTTCATGTTTTCTGTAAGTGTTCAATAAAAAGTTATGTGTTTTGTATAATCCATGATTTTTTTTGTTATTATGTTCTATTATATATGGTAAAGCTTCAATAAAATAATTTATAGTAAATGAAGTTTTTAAAAAGGTAAGGGTTAATGGAATGTGTCACTCTCTTGTCGGGATCTATTGGTGATGGTTCTCTTAAATTTGAGCGTCAGTGAAGTGACGAGAAAAACATTCGAGCTGGTCCCCTAGTGTCTACAATACGCCAACTGAGGACGTAGAGATCTTATTTGGTGTAAACCTTTAAAATATTAATTTTTTTTTATTTTTCACTGCTATGCTTTATTATAAGTGATCAAGTTTTAACAAAATTAATTTATATTATAAATATATTGTTATTATTATTTATATTATAAATATATTATTATTATATT
>BMAW01030489.1:1151214-1204657 GCA_019974015.1 Nephila pilipes | reverse complement strand
TATTATTATTATTATTATTATTATTATAAATATACTATTATTATTATTATTATTATTATTATAAATATACTATTATTATTATTTATATTATAAATTGTAATCCTTCCAATGTTGTGATTATTTCAGAACGAAATAATGTACAGCCGGGATGGTTTCAGGAACAAATATTATTTAATGCTCGACATGTTCCACAACACAAGACAGGATACAAACATATATAAAACACAGATTCACGAACATCACTCCATCGTTCTTTTCTAACCAAGTCTCTCGCCTTCGATCGAGCTTGAGCTCGCTAGTCGTTCCTTCTCACCAAAAGAACATGGGGCGCCATCTGGCTACCTTTGATAATTACATGGAAGGTAGTGGTAAATTACAGTGTTATAAAATATATTATATTATTATTATTATTTATATTATTATTATTATTATTATTATTTACATTATTATTATTTATATTATTATTTACATTATATTATTATTTATATTATTATTTACATTATATTATTATTTACGTTATTATTTACATTATATTATTATTTATGTTATTATTTACATTATATTATTATTTATGTTATTATTTACATTATATTATTATTTATGTTATTATTTACATTATATTTTTATTGTTGTTGTTGTTGTTATTATTATTATTATTATTATTTAACAAAATTACTTCATTTATTAGTTTTTAAAAAGACAAGGGTTAATGGATAGTGTCACTCTAGAGCATGTCTGAATCTATTGGTGATGGATCTCTTAAATTTGAGCCTCCTTGAAGTGACAAGGAAAGGACTTGAGTTGGTTCCTCATTCTTTACGATGAGGCAAGTGAGGATATTTAAGCCCAAATGAATCAAGACTTAAAACCTCTATTCATCGGAAGAGCGAATTAATACATGTTGTTGAAATAATAAGGGATTTTAATACGAATAAAATATAAGTTAACAGGAAAGTACAAAACATAAAATACAAAGAGCAAGCACTGAATCTATTATTTTATTAGTAGTAATGCCATGAATGAACATCGATCAAAAATTTCTAAAATCTTTATTCCAATTGATACATTCTCATCATTTAGTTAGATTATTTACAAAAGAAAATTTTGTTAGCGCAAGTATCATACGAAATAGTCCCCCAAATTAAAATTTGATTAAAAGTCTATTTTTATTGTTAAATTAACCTAAAAGATTTAATTCGCATTTTTGTTGTACCTTTAATTTTTTCAGGCTTCATATAAAACATACTATTACATTTTTTAAAGCGTTTTTATGTATTTCACTTGGTTTGTGTGTGTCATCAAATTTTCGATCGTTAATTTAACCAACTTCCCATCAAGCTAGAGCTCTGTAATTTTGGGAACTGTTCTTACTTGCCTAACATTGCAATATTTAGATATTTCCGACTAGTTTTAATTAATATTTCAATAATATTTTTTAACAAACTTTGCCACCATATAAAAACGTTGTTTTTAAAAACGTTGGTTTTTATCTCGAATTTTGTTGACTGAATTTAAAAGAGTATTAAGTCTTGAAATTTAAAAAAAAAACTTTTAGAAATCAACTTACTTTGAAACTTTAAAATATTAATTTTTGTACCTAAATTTTATGTACGTGAGTACATTTAACATCTCTCATACAACATGTCTTTAATATGAAATATAAAATTTCTTTGAACATAATAGTTAATTTAATAATAAGAGACATATCATAATTTCCAATTAAAGGCATAACGAACTGTTGCAATTCGATTTAACAGTTCAATTGCTTTGTTAACTTCCTTTATATTTACATAAAGGAAAAATCGACTTTTATAATTATTAAATTATTTAGATAAAAAAAATTAAAAGTTGGTTGTAAACTCAAAATAATAATAATAAATAAATAAATTTTGGAAGATGAATTATTTATACGTCAATATATTTTTTAAAGGAAAAAAAAAATTCGTGAGAAACTAAATTATGCTATCACTTAATAAAGGAATTTCAAGAGCTTTTTAATTTAATTTTTTTATATATTTCCCCTTTTTGATGCAATATCTTATTAATATTCTGAGAATCTCTATGTTGTCATATATATTTGGATCGTTATTCCATTTATCTTGAATTTATAGTCCAATTATGAAAGAAAACATTGATGAAAAGAATTGACGAGTTTCTAATTTTAAAGGGACCTAAGTAATCTGTCTGGTAGGTTATATGAACTATAAATATATATAGGCAATATAAGCCTTGAATGTATATTAGAGATAGGACAAAATTACAAAAAAGAATATTAATGACCGTTTTCTTTTATGAAATGAATATGTATTACTTAAATTAAATAAACATATTTGATTATATATACATTGATAATGAATTCAAGAGTATTACATTTAAAAAAAAAAAATCATTTCATTCAGTGCATCGAAAATTTCATTTTTTTTTTTTTTTACTTGAAGCAATTGACATTTGAAGAATCGATGTGAAACAGATGGTTTACACTAATAGGTTTGTTTTATTTGATGCGCCGAATGGCAACATATACACAAAACTTTTAACGTAATTGACCAACAGATGGCAGCACGAATTATAATCGAGGTTTTGCTAATGTTCAGAAATTTTGGAATGTTTGGAAAATTTTGGATTGATTCAAAAGCACAATAAACATAAAAAACGGTATCTATACATATATATTTTATAGTTTCCTTCGAAAGCCTTATAAATCTGATTTTTTTTTCTCTCCCAAGACGATCTAACTATATATTAAAATGCTCGTTTTTTTTATTCTTCACTAATTTTTCTAGATTAACAAGACAGAAAAAGAAAAAAAAAATCCCTTTAATATATTGCAGAATTTTTGGAAAAAACTAAATTTTCGAGGTTTATGAATCCTAATGTATTAAATGGCATTAATATTGAAGGCAATAAATGGTATTAAAGTCGCGAATTCAGCTAATAACGAAAGTTTTAATTTGTATGCATAATTAACCCTAAAAAATTATTTTTCTTCATCTATTTCTCACTTCATTTACATTGCATTTTTTTTCCAATTTATATTAGGTAAAAATAAAATTCTAAGTTTGTAATTTGACAATAAAAAAATTTGCACTTCGTAAATTTTTTTTTGCGTTATTAACACAAATAATTGGTCAGTGCCGTGGTGGAATGGTTATAATTCTAAAGAGAAAAAAAACACATAATTCAATGGCAGTGAAATTCTGAGCAATTAATACTAAAACGAATCATATGTTTTAGTTTCAGAACTCTTTCTGATTAATAGAATTTTTTAAACTATTAACACACACTTTATTAGATCTTAGTATTTTACATATTCGTTCCTTCTTTCTTTCCCCCTAATGGTTTAATTTTGTGGTAAACTTTGAGATCTGTTTACGACTTGGACTTATTACTTGCTTTATTCAAATTTAATACAGGCTATAGAGTTGTTAATTTATAGTGCGACTCTTTAGTCATTTGAATTATCAAGACGAATAAATTCACAATTTCCCTCAACTTCAGATTTCTCTGCATACGAAAATAATAATAATAATCCGTACATTATAAATTAATTGTTTATTATAATGTTAATTTTAATACTTTGTAATAAACATTTTTTAAAGATTATAAGCGCTTGATTCAATATTTTACAAATGAATAACACATTTCTTTGTATTTCATTCAATTTAATGATGCTATTTAACATTTAAGAGACATATTTCAATAGGCTATTGAGGAATAAATAAGGTTCTCAAATCTGAATTCTCTTCTTATTCATAGCTTTTACGCACGTTTAGTTGGTTTATTTTGATATTCAAAATTTTTGAAGAAAAAAAAAACGAAGTGCGCTTAAAAATAAATGTTCCATATATAACATAGACCTGCGATAGAGAAATTACACTTTTCTACATGTTATTTATTATACGGGGGTTAATATAATTTATTTTCAATAAAGAGAGTATGATATATATACATACATAATACACACATTCACATACACACACTCACTCACACACACACATATATATATATGAACTGTGAACTATATCCGATATATTTAGTCCTTCCTGAGATTTTTTTTAAACATTTGCAAGGACATTGTATCGAGATTTCTTATTTTGAATAAATCATTTTTTAAACTTGAAACAGAATATTAATTATTTCCAGGAATTGAGATGTCTTACATATAGCACTTAAGAAAATTAGAGTTTAATGAGAAAATCTAAATAAAAATTAATTATAATATTTAGGCCTAGAATATGATTTGAATTGATAAATTAACCAATTTTCTAGAATGGTTCATAACTTATATTTTACTCTCATTAAATATTTCATTAATTTTCTTACTATATTATTTATAAACATAAAACTCTATTTATCATTAGAGAACAGCTTATCAACAATTTTGCCTCTCTTTTAAGAAATAATTTTTAGGCTACACACAAGCATTTTACATAAGAAAACAATCATTTTTTTTTTAAAAAAAAGCAGTTGGTAGAAATGGAATACATTTATTGATGTATGAAAAAGCTCAACACCATAAAATGTTCTCTAAAAATAATATGATTACTAATAAAAAACTACTGCAAAAACGAGGCTCTACTTGGGAACGATTCTGAAAAATGTCCAGAACCACCCAGTTTTAAAATTAAATTCAATACATGAGAACTATATCTCAGTCCGCATTCACGCACACTCACACATATACACACATTTTATGTTACACTGCTTAAAATTCTCCCTTTCTTTCCCTCTTTTATTAAACTGACATTTTGAAGTGCAATACAAAGCGGGCCCCCCCCCCCCAAAAAAAAAAAAAATCTTTTTAGAATATATTCTGTTTTAAAATTGGAACGAGAGTTATGCAGACAAATGTTACGGCTCACGGAAGTTAAATATAAATTCTGTTAATTATTTTATTCAGGAAAAATTTTGAACTCATATGCGATATTTTTTTATAAGTAGGGTTTGTATTCCATAAAATTTCCATTTCTTTTTTTTTAATAATTAAACTTGAATAATATCATTAAGAATGTAATGTATTTGGAAAATATCAAGAATCTTTTAATAATACCAATATATTTTTTGAGTTCGGCTTAAATATTTTTACTTCGTATTTGTTGTAATCATGTAAAAATGAACGAATAACTTTTTTATGCAGCATGTTTCAGTGTTTGAAATTTCTGTGCTGAATATTTAATATTTAGTACTCTGATTTTACAAACGTTACTTGGGAAGTTCCTATCCAATTCCAACTTATTGTGAAGTATTATTTCAAAAAAATTCAAAATTAGCTAAAAGTGATGTAACCTACTTTTGTATTTATTGTTATCAGTGTGCTTTATTATATCATTTCAAAGAAGTCTTTCCTCTCCTCGTTGATTTGTACTTTTTTTTCCTTTTCAGGAATCAGACCCTTCAAATTGCGAAGGTACATATTTATAATTTGAAATCTAAAATCGTATTTGAAACTGGTTTTTGCTTAGATCCAAAGATATTTCATTCTATGATTGAGAATAAAATATTTAAAACCGGCTGTAAATTTAACTTTTTTCTTCTGTAAACACGTGAGGGCGAAAAAAAAATACTTCACTTAATAACAGTGATTGGAAAGAAACTTTGATTTAATGAAATACCACATGAAATCCAGATTGCCATTAAAAAAGCAGATTAGTTTGTATTTCCAAAGCAAAAAAATATTAAAGTCAGTCTTTGAAGGAGAGACTCTTTCATTATCATAATATATGTATGAAGCAATGTACATTTTTTTAAATAAGAGGATAATTGCATTCGAATCTGTGTAAATATAGACTTCGGAAAATTAATAGGTGTAGTTATCATAATTAATAAATAAAATTTTAATGCATGTCGTGATATTGATTAAAAACAGGAATTGAAGTTCCAGAACAGGCAATTTTCCGATTCTTATGAAAGGTAAATAAAGTACTAAAGACAACATGAAATAGTTGTTTCAAAATTCCTGTTTTAATATTTCAAATATCTGTGATTATAGCTTTCTAGAGATGTTTTTTTCTTCTCCCATCATAGAAATGATAAATATAAAGACTAAAGCTATAGAATAAAATGATAAAATTGTTTTTTTCACAAAATGAGAGAGTAAATAAATTTTAAAGTGTTTACATTAATAACTTAATTTGATTTTAAGATCGCAGGACATATCAATATCATGCTGGGTAATATAAAATAAAACAGGTGCAAGATATTACTAGAAATGCTTTATTCGATGGAAAAACATATATAGCACAACAACAAATGAAATAACTCGGAAAAGTAAAAAAAATATATAATATTGTACTGAAATAAATGAATAAATCAGTTTTTAGGAATGAGAAAACATTTTCAGCTATGAAAGAATGAAATAGTATACTTTAATTTCATGTTAGTTGTAGCGAAATATATTAATTTTTTAGTTTCGCTGAAAAACAGGCATAAAATGTGACGCAAAACGTTTTCATCCAAATATCGTAATGACGCATTACTTTTTTCTTTCATGAGACATTATTTTTGTAAAAGTATTATTGGAAATATTTTGCAAGAAACAAAAGAAAACAACAAGCACGCATAAGAAATATTTTTAAAAGCAGTTTATTTTTTGAAGTTCCCTTTAAAGAAGCGCTTCTGTATTATTGTAAAATACATTATTCTTAAATAAAAGCTTTATTAAAAGCTATAAAAAGAAGAAAAAGAAAGGGAAGGAATGAAAACTTTAGGTAAAACTAATGAGACTAAAAGTAATTCAGCAATGCATTTTATTCTAAAGATGTAAAAAGAATATCAATTATATATATATAAAAAAGAACATCGCATTGCTAGATAAACATAAAAATCTTTGGAAAAAAATCGGAGTGGAAATGAACTGACTTCTTATAAATATTCATTATATAAAACAACCTTGAACTTATCTGAAGTTATTAAACTTCCAAAAGAATTTTTGTTGTGGTTCCGTAAAAATTCTTTTTCAAACTAGCAACAGGGTGATTTTTTCTAAGAAAAGATAAAATTAAAATTATATGTTATGATAAAACTTTCTTTTTTACAAATTTTTTTATAGTATTCAAAATTTAAGTAATGCCAATTAAGAAGAAATTAAAAATTACATTTAATGTCTTTAAAGAACCAATATTTAGTAATGAAGTTGCTGAAGTTATGAAACAAAATAAGTAAGATTTGGATACTTTCTAATTTATTATTATCCTTGAAATCCAATGCCTTCATGTAGAAAGTAAACAAAATGCAAACTCGCTTTCATCTGAAATATCATTTTGTTAATTCAAAACGTGGTTTATTGAAAAAGAATTATTTAAAATAATCATTTCGTATGAATTCCGAGCAGTATATTAAATAAACAAAACTGTTACGCATTTCGAAGTAGTTTATTTTTTTCTTTAATGCTACCTTATGCATGTTATTAGAAGAACTATTGCTTTGAATGTTAATTTTTCGTGACATAAAATGGACATGAAGAAAAAGATCTCTGTAAATTTGATGATATAAAATTCAATGGTTTGAAACTTTTTTTAAATTTTTTATAAAATTAATTAAACCTAAATTCATACTTTCATTAAATTCATTCAAACTTTTACAATACATGATAAATTCCTTCAAAGTGGAATCTTTGAAATAACTATCATTTAAGACTAATTAGCTTTTTTTTAAAAATTAAAAATAAAGTTTTACTTATTTTAAAAATTGAACATCCTTTTTTTCGTTAAAGATGATTTAAAAATACTCTTCATTTACTCATGATTTAAAAATACTCTTCAAAAACAGGGGTTTCTTTGGTAAACATCACATTTCACCAATTTGAAAGGAACAATATATATATATATATATATATATATATATATATATATATAGAGAGAGAGAGAGAGAGAGAGAGAGAGAGAGAAATGTTTATATTATATTAATTATAAAATGATTCATAATCCGTTAATATATACTAATATTCTGCATATTTCTATTAAATAAGTAACTCACAAATTACATAATCTTCTATAAGAGTCTCAGGTATTTCAATCGGTATTTTCAAACTGAAATTACTTTAGAGAATTTATGAAATTCTTCACAAATTCAAAATTATTATTATTATTTTGGAATTAAAAATATTTGTAAGTAAAATGAACCAAAAATATCTTAAAACTATTTTTTCTGCCTGGAGTTTACTTGTAATTGAGCTTTATATTTGCATGGAAAAAGCATTTCATGATATCATAAAACGTATTTGCAGAATTGTTTACAACAAGTAAGAAATAATTCATTACTTTAGAGTTGAATAATTTGACACTGAAAATGTTGATAATATTTTTCATTTTTATGAAATTGATTCTTTGTATCAAAGAGTTATTGATATTTTATGGTAAAATTGTTCTCTTACCCTTTCATGGTTTTTAATGCCTTTGAAGAAAACTATTTTCTTAAATATCATCAAGCTATAAATTAAAATTTTCTGAAATATAATTCCTAAAGATTTGCAAAAAAAATTTCTATTTTTTTTTATAAAATTTTTTAAACTAACCCTTTGACTTTCAGAATTATAAATTTTGAAAACATTTAATCACGTAAACGTGAGGTAAATTAATTGCATAATTAAATATTAGTTCTATTGAACATTAATTATTTATATTCTAGATTTAAAATGAATAGGATATATTTTAAATAATATTTCATGGACATGGCTTAAAATTATATAATTTGCTTACTTGACACAAACATTCATTAAGTATAGAATTTGTATTATCGTGTCTAAATAATTTACACACAATGTTAAAAAATGAACTTTTTAATTATTCGATTTATAAGAGCAAAAAATGAAAAATAAATAACATTCATACACTATAACTTTATTAAAAATTAAGAGCTTTAGATTATTAAACAATACAATTAAAATAATTTCAATTAGAAAATCGAACGTAATTTTTTTTTAATATTAACAAAATTACTTTTTTATACAGCTCAAAGAAGAATTTTACGCTTACAGTCTTATCAAAATATTTTGATTCAAAAAATCACTGCTGAACAGTGCTCTGGAGAATTCTGTTATCTTTAAAACAAATTTATTAAATGAGTGGTGAAAAAGATTTTCTAGCAATAATCACCTTGAATTGGAATTGAAACCAGGTTTTATAGATAGGATGCATGTAATGAAATAAGGTACTGACTTCTGATGCATTGAAGGCATATTAACCTACAAACGATAACAAAGAAATGATCTGTAATGGAACGTGCATCGTTACAAGGACAAGAAGAGAAACCCGGCATCCTTACGACGCGATCAGAATTCCAATCAATAGCCGATAGCAATAAAAAAGAAGAAGAAAGTGATATTATTTGCTTACTAAGACGGGGAATTCTTTTATTTCACGTGATGCTGTTTCTTTTTTGAATATATAATAAAACACCTGAGGGTTATATAGTCATTCTTATTTTAAACTAAAATTACATTGGCTGTAATGAAGTTGTAAAAATGAAAAACACGTGGTTATTAGTTCTATCTCTTTACACTTTACGTTCGTAAAATAAATTTGATTTTCACATTAGATTTTCACTTTCAAATTTAAAATTTGTCAACACGTGTTTTTTTTTGCAAGTAATATGACCATTGATAATACAATCATTTTTTTTTATTTTTTTCGATTGATCTATTTCTACCGAGTTTTCCTCACTTTATTTCTATTTGAAATAATTCGAATGTATATAAAAAAAGAAGAAACTAACTTCATGTTTTACAGACTCCAGTTCTCCCCAATCCTCTTCTATTTGATGACATGTTGACCAGATGATAAAAGAGGAAATAATAAATAAATACATGAAAAGAAAAATTAATATAATAAATGCATGAAAAGTTAAAAAAAAGGCTCGCATGCTGGTATTATAGCCACTAGTGAAGGTAATGCAGCTATCAGTGGCCATATTACCTGCAGGTAAAGATTTACAAAAACACCGATATTCATTCATGAACCGTAACTAATTTGAGAAAATGCATCACGTATTTTATTGAAGGGTATTTAAATAACCTAGAAGAATTAAAAATACGTTTCATTTATCCGATACTTAAACCATCTAAAAATAGGTAAACTTACTAAACAAAAATTACAAAGTTAGTTCTAGGAAGCCACGCAAACATGATACTCTCGTCCCCAGGAAAAGCTTTATTATAAATCCTGCCCACGGTACACTGCTGTAGTTTCTTCTTAGGTTCCTTTTTAAAGTTGTAGAAACATATTTTGGTTAACTTTGAAATCAACCCTGAAATCACAATGAGTGGCCATAATGTATGCATGCATCATAGTTTCAAAGCGTTAATCTCAGACAAAGAAATAGGCAATCTAATTTTTTTTTTTAAATTCCTCCAAATGGTAAGAATTCAAAAATTATACGTTCAAAAAAGCTATTAGATTTATTTCTGTAATTTTGTAAATAAAACAAAATTTAATTAAATTTAATTATTACGAATTTAAAGAGCAACTCCTAATCAAAGAATGTATTTTAGAAAATAACACAATGAGATAATATTTAAATATACATAGATTAAAATTTTACCAAAAATTCGGATATACAATAATTTTTTTTAAAACTTTTTTACTTTAAAAAATAAATAAATAAATAAATAAAAAAGATAATGACTTTTTAATGAAATTGTATAGCCTACCATGCAAATTAAAAAGTAATATTATAAATTAAGGATTTCTTTAAATAGATTTTATTACATGATTATACTGAAGGTGCAGAAAGTCACACAGAATAATTTATTGTTCTATACTATTTTTTTCTCGACATAATTGTAGTAATTTTGCTGAAACGTTCTATCGGATTTTAATTCATTTTAAATTTCTGCTTAAAACTTTTGACCTTATGCTTTAGTCTAGTGAGTGTTTAATAAGTTTTTTCGGTACACATTGAATTTATAATGTCAAATTCATTTTTCGTGTGTAAGAAATTCTAATATCTTTTTTGATGAAAATGATCATGCAAAATTTTAAAAAAAATGTTAAGCTATCCTTCTTTTTACGAAAAAAATTCCTTCAGCAAGAAATTTTTTTTCTAACAATAATCAGTCCGAAATATGAACAGGAAAATTCCCTTTTATTCCTTCAGCAATTATTTTACTAATTATTTAAGGGAAAACAAATAAAAGTAATGATAAGTAAGACTTATTCCATCAGTGAAACCTTTTATGTAATCGGTATTATTCATGTGAAATGCGAAATTGAGAAAAATAATAATCAATAGAAAAACAATTTATAATACATTGAAATATTGCTTAATGTGATAGTCTTGTCTATAACAGTGTAATATACTGTGAAAAAATATAATAAATTTATTAGTCTAATTTGTTAATGTTTAATATTGTGGATTTTGCTTTGTTAGGTAACTAAACTACCCTAACTAATAACTATCATCTACACCTTTTTAAACTTTACTATTTACATATTTCTAAAACACTAAAGCATTTTGAAATTATGTTTATTTAGTTGAATAGCTCAATTGTTTAATGTTTAATTATTAAAATGTTTACACAAGAGGATTCAAGAAGCTGCAAAACTAAGAATTTTTTTTATCTGAATAGCAACATGTAACAGAGAACAAGTACTTAAATCATATCTATATAATATTAATTACTGAATATTTTACAGTATAATTTTACTTCCTACCTATTTTTAATCAGAACATAGGTAAGTGAATTATTCAACTTCTCGGTATATTAAATATACCTTCAAAAAATGTTCTTTCTTTCGCAATAAAAAGAACGTCTTATTACTTCTCTTAGTCGTATGCGTAATGTCAAAAACTTAAATTACAAAAATCGTTATTACAACAGCTGTGTCCAGAAAACAAAGTAACTTAACCAAGCGTGTATAGCGTTTGTTCTTCCTTAATTATGAAGAACAAAATTAAACGTGGTGAATTTTTTTTCCCTCAGAATGCTCATTTTTTTTTCTTTCAACGTCCTTGAGAAGAAATTCACAAGGACAATTTTTTTTCATTCGGAAATCAAAAAAATTTCTTCGGGCAAAGAAAGAAGACTGGTTTCAATTCTCTTAAAATAAATCGAAAAATTTCCCTATACCTTATGTTGTCTTTGAAACAACGGTAAACTACTCTAAATAAGGTATTTCCATGCTGCCTGTTTGATCTATGCTTTAGGCATGATCTTCGTTTCATGTTCCTGGATAATCAAGTCTTCCAAGGCTTTACAATCAGAATAGAATGGTAAAGTAATTTAGCAAGTCAGCCTTAGGCGCCATGTACTGCGCATTGAAATACTGTTCTTTTTATTCTCTATGAATAAAACTTAACGACAATTACACGCTAATTCAAATAGTTTTTGAGGAAGTTACAGTCTCATGTCGAGGAAATATTTGTGAATTTAATCAAATGCAATCATCGTAGTTACTATGTATTACTATTACTTTCTAATAAAAAAAAATTCACAATTGATATGTAAATCGAAAATTACATCATTTCTAAGTGTAATTATTCCAGAAAATAGAAAGAGACATTTTACTTTATTTGCAGACGATAAATTACTCAAATTCTTCTTTTCCTTTTATTGACAACGTATATGATCAAATCTTTCGAAATTTAAGGATACATTTGTTAATTAGTATTTATATGCCATACATTCTTAATACGTTAGCCAATTTTTGTATTTAAATATGTAGAAGAGACGTTTACGTATAGACATGTTAGACGTATAAAAGTATATAAATGTTTATATATGTAGAAGAGACGAAGTAGGAGAACTCTTGAATTTAAAATAAAAATTTTATCCTTTATAGGCTTATTCAGTTATATTTCATTTTGCTGTGCAATTTATTTAATTTCCTTTTAATACTTGGAAATGAAAAGAAATATACTTTTTAAATAAAAATATAAGTTTATGGCGATCGTATGTTTAAATTTAAGGTTTTTAAGCTTGTAAATACAATTCCATATTTTAGAAGAAGCTAATTCCTGCAAGTTTAAATTTGATCCATGCTAAAATTGAGAAATGCTACTTTTCAAAAATATTTTATAAAAAAAAATTAAGCTTAAGTTTATTTTCAATGCATCCCATTTCATGGATATTTATAATAATATAAAATAAAAAAAAGGAAATGTATTTTACACATCACTAAATTTTAGAAACAGATTATATCAAAGCTCTGATTTTAAAATCAATATACAAAATTCAAATAAGATCTAATTAATTTAAAATAAGAAAAATATCATTGCATTTCTTACAGTTTTAAAATATGTGACACTGGAATTATTTAGCACTAATTTTTGAGATTTGTATTCAATATTTTTTGAGATTTTAAAAGAAGTGTGTCTGAACACTTATTTTTAGACAACTATGTGTTTTACTTTTATTTTTCTATCTACTTTTTGTAATATTATTAAGCGGATCCCAAAGAAAACGTCATATAAATCGAATATTTACAAAAACTCTTCTGTGAAGAAACATCATACGGAGACTAATTGTTTTTGAAGGTAAAATTTCGCTCAAGAAATTTCCAAACTTTGTTACTCGATAATTATCACAAAGATTCAAAAAAGTTATTATGAAGTTTCTTTTGAAAGAAATCAAGTTCAATCCCTTTGACGAAAGCAGTATTGCAAAATATAAATAAAAAAAAGCAAAAATGCGGATATTTTCTTTTCTTTTCTTTTTTTTTTTTAAAGTAGTGATTTTTTTTCTCCCAACAAGAATGAAAAATAGTCCCTTCGGCAGCGTCCATATCTGGTTTAATTTTTTCACTCTTTGAGTTCAGCGAACTACGCAGTCAACTGGAGTGTCAAGGTAATATTCGCAAAACAGCATGAGCAGGATTTTAAAGCTTCTTTTTGGAATTCACCGTTTCCGATAACTCTTTTTGTTTTTTTATAGATCTAATTTTGATTAAAAATTTTTAGAAAGTCTGCATTTTCAAAATTTCAAAAACTCAATAAGTGTAAAATAGCCACAAATATAATGAGAAAACAATTTAACGTAAATTTAAAAAAAAAAATCTCCCGTTAGCAATATATTTGGTAATTATTACAAAAAAACAATTTTAAAATGTTTTGGTGAGAATTATTTCATTGCTTTATATGGATATAATTCGCATGAATTCAAACTTATTGGTTCGAACAGAAAACAAGAAAATGATATTGAATTTTGTTTCTTTCATCTTGTTGTTACAAAAGCTTACGTTCTTTTATTGTTAAAATCAAAAATAATGTATTTTATTCTTATGAGATTATCATACTGCAGGAATATTAATTTGGACAAGTTACTTAGAGCCATCCATTAAAAGGATATTTTTTATGTTTAGTTTCTATTATATACGATATTACATGAATGTAACATAATGTTATAAAACTGTTTTATGATTTTTCACCAACTCAATTCATCCTTTACGTATTAGTGCGAGGAATTAATATAAGAACATATTTAGAATTCACATGCTTCGGTTTAACAAATAAGCATATTTAGCAAGTTTATTACTTTTAAAATTGAATAATTTAATATCAGGCAATTTTCCGATAATTTTAATTTTTATCGGACTTGGGGTACATTTTAACAACAAAATAAAGTGTTTCATACAATTAAATCGTTTCCGTTTTAGATATATATGCCAGATAAATTGTTACGTGTTTTACTTTCATTTCAAATAGCTGGCATTAGCCCAAATGCCTCATAGCGGTTCAAACAACTACGATACTAATTTTTTCTTTCTTTTTTTTAAAAATACCATGTTCAAAATACATGTAAAGTCTGAATCTTTGTGTTGTTATAGTGATATTTTAAGTTCTTTTCGATGGTGCATTTGTTACAGCTTTCCTTTAGCATTAAGAATCATTTGTTGAAACCAACTAATTATCATGAGAAATTCATTCTATAAAAAATTACTTTCTCATTGTTCTGCTCTTTCTTTGCCTATTTTAATGTCATAACACAGTCATTCGACAAACAATAGCTTATCGTGTCAATGGCCAATATCAAAAACTACAGATGAACACCAGAAGTTATTTTGATTCTTTTTTCATAGTTACTTAAATAATAATAATAAAGTATCTTAAAATCTGGCAATGCCATATTATTATGAACTGTGAAATGATTAATCTTCCAGTCATTCTAAAGAAAATAGCAAATTTTCACGTAAGCTCTTTATTCGAAACTGATGGTATGCAAATGTGTTGCAATAGCGATCCAAAAACGGATTAACACAAACGTACGTCAGAAAGTAAAAAAAAGGCAATTTATAGTGGTCTCTTCATAAAAAAAAGTCACAAATTTCCAATGACGCATGTTGACCAAACTGATAGCGTGCCTGCATGTAAAAATGCTTCGAGGCATGGGGAGAAACCAGTTCACAGAAGGCGAGAGTGTAAAAAAAAACTCGCATGAGAAAATGCAACTTACCAGAGCAACCAATTCGTCAACCAGTGGTTCCAAATTTCACCTGGGGCTTTTGAAGAAAACTGAAGGGCATTCTTGTAAACATCACTGAGTCCAGATTAATCGTTCTAGGGCAGGACACAAATGAATCTCGTTTTCTTTGTTTGACATCCTCAATAACTATGTTTGATCTTTCGTAAACTTGTTTAAACTTCTCTTCGGTTTCGAAATTTAAAAAAAAAAAGATTTAATTGGATCGTTATTTTTGGAATCGTGTAGAATCATATTTTCTTGATCATTCTATGTTGCCTAAAAATAATTCAGTATTTATTTTTATTGAATATAGCGTTGTAAGCTGAATTTTGGAATTGTGAACAATTTCATGAAAATACTACTTAAACTGAATTTAAATACGTGCTTAAATCTGTTAGGAAGCCTCTTGGAAAAACTATTAAGAGATGTACTTTTCACTTGATATGAAATATCGTTTTTATGCAGGAGCAACACTAAATAACTAGCTATAAATACCAAATCTCAATTTTTATTGATTATTTTTAGTCATGAAAATATAAGTATACTTTTTGACTTAACTAATTGTCTCGAGTAAATGCGAGTGTATTCATTACAATTTAATAAATAATTTTCTGTGTTTTTGGTTAAAATACTCCCCCGAAATATATTTTCCCTGAGTCATTATTTAGTTAAACAGATATGACAAATTATTACAGCGACATGAAAATAATCTCTGAAACAATCTAAAATTGCAAAAAAAATTATTTTTAAACCAAGCACCTCTCAAATTGTTTGGATTATTTTTTAAACGTTTCGTTCTTATTCACTCACCTGAATATTAAATCATTTAAAATATGCTTATTTATGTATTTTTATATAACTCAATCCCCAACAAACTTCGTTTTTTCTTCATTATTTATATGTAAAAACAACCATAAAAATGAAGCATCATGAGTGTTGATTGATCAAATTAAGATATCAATCATGAGAAGAAAATAACAAAACCTCAGTCATTAATAAATGTCCTTGAATTCCGAGAAAAAATAAATGCAAAAAAGTATTTCGTTTAGTTTTGATAACATGGATTTTCCAGTTGTCGGAAAACAAAATGTTAATTAAAATGAATGAATGAAAAAGAGGATGCTTTAATCACAATTATTTGCAGTTTTAATTACTTTGTGGAATGCGACCACAAAACCCACTGATGAAAATAATCAACATTTATAGTTAACTTTTTTTCTCTGGTCTGTATTACGATAGGTGAACACAAAATTAAACCTCCTTTCATTTCAAAATTAATATATATCACTTTCATTGCAAATAAACATATACATAAAAAGCAAAAAAAAAAAAAATATTTTTAAGCCAAAAAATATACGCATGACACAAGTCTAATTATTACATTTAATAATTATAAAATGTAATTATTATTTGAAATATTCATTTTCTTTTTAATTATTTTAAAATTAAATTACTATTATATTTATTTACATAAAGTTTATTATGTATTAATAAATTTTATATTTATGCAAATAAATTTTAAAAATCACAAAAGAGGCAAACTTTTCATAATTTTTTTAATTATTAAATTTCAAATTTATTGTGGAAGTTTAGGTGCTGCATCATGGTGTTCTAATATTGAAATTATTGACTTTTTAAGTACTTAAAAAAATCACGGTTTTTCTAGATAGTGAAAGCTTAAAACATTGTTTAACCAACAAATCTGTCAAAAGCAAAATAGAGAATTTGAAAATGCTATATTTCAATTTTGTTTGTTTTTCTTTTCTTGGTTTTCTTTATTTTTCATGCTTTGGTTTGTACTTTTTCATAAAGTGATAATTATTTTCTTTTTATTATTTATTGGTTTAGTATTCTTTCAATAAAACTGATCTTTAAATATTTTGCTGTATTACTTTTTTTTTTATTTTCCTTTTGCTCTAGGGTTTTGGCAAATAAAATTTTCTTTTTAGTTTTCTTTATACTTTTTCTATGATCTAAAGAAAATTATTTGTAATTTATCTTTTTAATTTTTCCCCTTATTTTCAGTACTTGCTTCTTTACTAATTTTAGTTAATTATTTGAATTATTTATTTATTTTAATGACTTACTATTTTCATTTTGTGTATATATATATATATATATATATATATAATTATATTTCATTAACATAATAAAAAAAATATTACAGAAACAAGAATTAAAACTTCAGAAATTTTTTAAATTAAAAAAAAAAAACATATAAATAATTTTATAGATTGTAGAAAATGCAAAAGAAAAAAAAAGAAATCTTTTTTTTAATTGCAAAAATCTGAAAAAAAGAACAAAATACACAAAAAGAGATCAAATACCTGAAAGTAAGTATATATACTTGTATAAGTAAAAATATGCATAGACAAAGAGCCTTACAACATCTGAAACGTTAACCAAAGGAAATAGGAGAAAAAAAACGATTCAAAAATTAATCAATGAAATTAAATATATTAAAGAACTTAAATGAGACAACAACCAAAGACGAATCTTATGTTAATAGAACAAGATTTCCCCGTTTTCAATGAAACTGGAATGTAGCAATGCCCTTTATCAGAGAGAAAGAATACAAATGCAAAAAAATAAGAAAAAACAAGAATAAATGCATATATAATTTTTAAGTATACTGCTTTTATCATTAACTATTTATTATTTATTCCACTTATTTTATTTTACACTATTTCAAATAACTGAAATTCGACAGCAAGTTACTAATCAGCATGTAAAAAGTAAGTTTTGCTCAAGTAAATCAACATAAAATTCAACTTAAGAATTATATATATATATATATATTTACGAAGTTAACTTAATTGAAAGAATCAATAATTTTTAATTTTTATTTGAATTAATATATGAGTTTTAATATCATATTGCATCAGCTGTGAAATTTTAACTGAAAAAATTATTTCTGTGTTTCGAATGACTAATTGGAACGTTTGTCTAATTGAGCAAAATTGGAAAAAAAACAACAATACCCTTCCACAGGTGAATCACATGCTTTCCTTTAATTTACTTCAGCAGTCATCATTAAAAAAATTTCTACGAAGATAATTCCTAAATGTACAATTAAACGGAGAGACGATAGATCAATAATATATTTTATTAATATTCTTTAGTTTATGAATTTATGTTCGTGTACTACTCTCTTTCTAAAAGTCTTCTTATTCTGATAGAGCCGAAATTATACTTTGTCATAATGATCAAATTTTGCTGTTACCAATTCACTTGAGTTCAAGTGAGTAACATTACTAGGGTTGAAGGTCCGAGCAAGAAATCTGAGTTCTACTTATGTGAACTCACTCCACACAGAATCGGTCTTCTCTGATAAGAGGCCTGAATACAAGAAACCATTTGGGACCCTAAATTTTTTGTAAAGTAAAGAAAATTACAAGCATGAATATGTATTACTAATATATGCTTATTTAATGCAAAACTTTGGTTATGTTAATTACTTCATTAATACATTAATTACTTCAGAATAATTACAATTTTGTGCAATTCCTTTTTCGATGCTTAAAAATAGCAAGTGCATTAAAGCTTTCTGTACACGTCCTTGACAAAAAAAATTCAGTTTAGATGAGGGTGCTCAGGAGTTTCCCGAATCAAATAACAAAAACTAACCTTTCGCATCATCAATAATTAGTTTGAGAGATAGTGAGTGATGGTTGTCGAAATTTATAGATCTACCAGAATAACGTTTAGAATAAAATGAACTTTATGTCATTGTGAAAATGATAGAAAACTGTCAAATTTTAATATGCAATATTTTCTTATTTTTGTTCTTGATCACGTTGGGGCCCTCTCAATCGCGGGCCCCCTGGGCATAGCATCCGCCGCTCCTCCATACGGGCGGCACTGACTCCACAAATGATTTTTATTCAAAGTCGGTCTCTGTTACCGAAATTCATTTGTAAAAATATGCTTATATCTTCTTCCATTTACTAATTACTAACTATAATATTCAATTTTATTTAGCTATTTTATACATTTCCTTAAACTTATTCATTAAAAATATTTTACTTCAATCTAATCTGCATGCTTCACGTTTCATTTTATTGGAAAGAGGTTTTAATTTAAACTTTTCAAAAATAGATAGAGTTGACAAGGTTAGTAAATGGAAAATTGTGAATTGCCAAAGTTACAATGTTTCTTATAAAAAGTTTTTAAATTTATTATTTGCTAAAATCCATTTTTAGGATAAATTTAGAAATTATAGTATAATTCAAATTTTTTTTGAAAGATTAATGTGTTTGATTTATCGAGACATCTTAGTAAATTTTTTGGAAAAAAAATATAGTTGATTTTGATAACTATTTGAAATATTAAAAAAAGGAGCATTTATATAAGATAATTAAAATTTTACAACTGGAAAATCCTTTCAAGTCTCTTTCTTCTTTCTATAAATAAATCATCATAGATTTATTAGTTATTGTTACTTGCAAATGCAAATAATAATATTGGTATAAAGCAATCTATTTGCTGAAAGAAACTATTGTGGATTTATTGAGGACTTCCTACGTTTCAAGAATTAAATTTGATTTAATTCCTTCCATGTTCAATTTATCCAGAGTTTAATGGTAAAAAAAAAGTCATTGATTTTAATGATTATTTTTATATAAATAAGAAATATTTAAATGAAATATGAGTGCCACCAATGATATACAATTGCAAAACATTGTAACGTAAAGTGATTTGTTTCATTGCAAATCAATTCAAGAGTTCCGTCATTAAATAAAAGGTTAAAATATTGCAAAATATTTCCGTCACTATCGAGCGAATCCGAATCTCTCTATTCATTTCAGAAGAAAATTTAAACCCTGAAGTTTCTGATTCTAAAATGTCTAAGTGATATTCGTCTCTTCAGAATCAGAATCATCATACTACATTCAAGACATAATAATAAACATTTGAATTAAAAAGTCAGCAGCTATTATTCTATGAATTTTAACAAAAAAAATTCCTAAAGAAATAGACCTAAGACACCTTCATTTTGAACATACAAAAGAGAAAAGATGTGCAGTTCTGATATTAGTGGTTAGAAATTCAAAAATTCCATCGAAAATGCATAAAATATAACTTGGGATGAAACTTATTGTTGTTATCCGCAAGTCCCAAGCCAACTCGAACAATACCGCGAAGGGTGTTAAATTGATATTTTTCTTTCATAAATAAATTCAAGAACATAAATTTATATAAAAATACTAACGATTATCTCTACAGCGTTATTATTGATTAGGAATACGTTATTTAAACATAGTTTATTGAAACAAAAGGTGCAATTTATATCTAATTTATAAATTAAAACGGATTAGTAAACATTTAATAGTGGTTCTTCAGGTTTCAAAAAATGCATAATTAAGTTACTTTAAATACATTAGGAAATATTTGGGTTCATGTAATAATAACTGAATATTAATATAATGATAATATTAATAAAATAATAATATATATAAAAAAGGGGGAAATCTAGAAATCTTCCAGCATACTTATTAAAGTAACAAATTACCAAAAACTACAGAAAAAAAGATAATGTTGAAGAATATTGCCAGTGTAATTTTCCAAAATACTTGAATTAATTATTGGCATATCAAGGATGTAACAATGCATGTTCGAATGACCTTGGGGTGGCCTATTTCGGCCCTGGATTTGAGCAGTGATTTTTTTACAAGTGACTGACACGCTGTAACCGGTGTACACCGGTTGCTGCGTAACTTTCCCTCCGCATAATCATTAAGCAGCTAACTGGAATTTTACAATACGATTACTTGCATCAAAAACTGAAACTCAAGACATTATACATGTTCTCAAGGAAGTGAAATGAACCTCATTTATGTATCTTGACAAGATTTTTTTTAATTCTTTCATAACTACTTTAGAAGGAAAATGATGTTTCGTGACAAATCACCCCTTCTTTAATGGAAAATGATTTTGCATTATTAGTTTTTTGTTAGAATCCTGAGTCTGTATCATCCATCCTTGAAATTAATTTTAAAAAAGGAATTTAAAGGGACAGTAAAAGTACTCGGATACTGAAAAACGAATTTATTGCATAAAACACGAAATTCGAAATAATTACGATGATGAATAGTCATCTCTTCACATAAAATTACTACATTTGTCATTTGCCTTGTGTGTATGTTACTAAATTTAACATTGACTAAAGCACTTTTTATTGTTTCTTGGTAAGTTTCGATCATTTCAAAGATACGATCTTCTTTTATATTGCTCAATTAGTAAACTTTCCTAAAAAATTAAATTTGTCAAAAATCACATTCCATTGTTTAAGGTATCCGTACACGTTAAAAACGTCGTTTTTGCCAAAATCTTCGATTTTCTAATTTTAATGTCAATTTAAAATTTAAACACTTTTTTCATCCTAATAGTGTTTGAATTTTGCATACACCTTATTTAGAACTTAAGTTACGGGGATTTGAATTTTATTCGGTAGCTAATTTGTAATTGCATTTGAAAGTTTGTTTTTGATTTTTCTCAAAATGAGTTTTCTCGACATATTTACATATGGCAACGTAGATATCAGAAAAAGTTATGAACCAAATTAATTTCAATTTTGCAAGTATCTTCCTTATATAGTTTTTAAGAACCGTTACTACTTTCATGGTTCTAAAATTGATATGTTTTTCGTAACGAAGGTATAAATCGTGTATTGTTATAACTTTCTCTTTTTTGATTTTTTTATTGTTATTTGACTCGAAACACAATAAAAATTGTAGTAATATGATTTTCCTCATGAAAGTAGTACCAGCCCCAAAACATGTTATGATAAATAAAGTAAAATTTACAGAATAATGATATTTTTGTTTACTTTTGAGTTATGAGCGTTATACTGATAATCAATTTATGTACTATTTTCACCATGTTTTCCACTCCAAAATTTTTTTTGAATTAAAAGCAGGTTATTTAATGCGTTTTTCATAGTTTTAGGTTAATTTTAGCATTAAAAATATTTTGATAGTAAATAGCAATGTATTTAAAAAAATTTCTCCGAAAGTGTACGGATACCTTAACAAAGACGGATTTGTAAGCTTCCATTTATAACAATATTAAGTTTGAAATTTCATGGTAGGTATTATATATGCAGGGTTTGTCCAAAAAGTATCAGGAATGAATTTTTTCGGCCGTTGGGAAAGGCTGGAGCATGGTCTCTATGAGTGTGATAAACGGGGTGGGATGTGACATAAGCTAAAAGAGCCCTGTCAGTAGCCCCCGAGTACTTTAAACTCACGCAAAGTGAACGCCTGTGCATGCGTTTGACAGTGGCAAAGCAAGGAGCCACCGAACAACGTAGTGCCATCAAATGTACCGTTAAATTGAACAAATCCGCTATGAGATTTTCGATAGGATTCCTGAGGCTTACAGATCAATGCCATGTCCATAAAACGTGTTTTTAAGCTGCAGAAAAAAAAATCATTGATACCAAAGGAGACGTCAAAATCAACAACTCGTTGGATGTCCGACGTCAAGCAGAAGCAATGAACACGTAACTAAAATGTGAGGCGTTTTGCTCTGTGATTGTTGATGAAGAGTTCATTTGATAGCATAGGAATCATGCATACCTGGGTGCTCCATCACAAAAAAGCGTCCAGTTAAACGTTGTTAAGTGTGATGGAAATACTGATCACACACACAATCATCCAACATTCCAGTTCTGGCTCTCCCTAACTTCCTTTTGGTGCCTAGGATAAAAAATAATCTTGGTCGGGTTCATGAGGCTTCGACAAGGTGCCTGAACTACTTTCCGTTTGCTGACTTCCAGGGTATGTAAGAACACGGAAAAAAAGATTGGCAGAGGTATATTTTGCATAAGAGTCATATTTTTAAAGAAATTACTTAACTGTAAACATATCTTTAATAAATTTCTTTTTATGTCTTTAGTCCAGATACTTATTGGATAAACCATGTATAAAGCGTACTATACCTGAATCTTTATCGCAAGTAAGTGGGTTAAACTTTACTCTGATTTCATTAAATTAAAAACCATTATTAAGCATTTTTGATGGAAAATTAGCGAATACATCAACATATAAATGTTTCAGAAAGAAATAAACTCTAAATATTTTTCATTGTGATTTCTCACCATTTCTAATATTTCTTGTAGTTTTTCTCTCCTAACTTTTTGACATTTTAAATTTTTTTAAAATCTGTTTAACTTTTCATATTTTATTTATTTTTAATGAAAATTGCATCATTTCAAAACTAGTTTTAGTACAGATTTGTAGAATTTATTTCAGTCGTCAACGATGATGTGTACAGATTCACACACACACACACACACACACTCTCTCTCTCTCTCTCTCTCGCACGCACGCACGCGTGCGCACACACACACGCATATATATATATGTGTGTGTATGTGTGTGTGTGTGGAAATGGAACTTGACTTATCGTCCAGAACGCGGCCATAGAACGTCTCACCACCAGAGAGAGCTTCTACTGTCTCGGCGACATTCCGCTAGGGAAAAGAAGATGTTTGCGCGGGAAGACGCCGTTACGAGGTTGGAGTGGGCACACGAAGTGTTTGAGATATCAGCGCTAAAACTGTTTTTCGAAATAAGTGCATGGAGCAAAACCTCTCTGGAATAAACTACTTACGCTTATTGGATCAAGATACTTCTTACGCTTTTTTTAAATTTCATACTTATGTGTCTGTGCATAATCGCTGTAAATAAGAATAAATAACTTCGAATAAACCGAAGTATCATCATTGTGAATACAAGTGGGGACTCTGCCCGTATTATACAGTGATTAGTGCAGACCGTTTTTTTTTTGTGTGTGCGGATAAAATTTTCTTAAAAGATTTTAAAAAGGAAAAATAATTAGAAAGGAACTTTTGAAAAAAAGAATTAAAAAGAAAATTTCTGCAGCTGAACTTTTCAAGTGATAACAAGGAACGGTATTGTGATTTCATCTTACCATTCATTTCGAAGGACGAATTATTTCCATCAGCAACAACCGATCAGGTAGGAAAATATTTTTTTTTTTTCATAATTTCTAAAATGTATGCATCAACAAGAAAAGAGGATCTTCTCCTCGTGGCGCAAGAATTGGACGAAGAAGTGCCATCAAATGTAAAAATTGTTGATTTAAAAATATTATCGAAAATAGTGACTGTTTCAAGTCGGATCCAGAATTCGTAAAAAATTTAATTAAATCAGTGGTTGATGAGAGAAAAGCTCGAACTGCCATTAATGATGAATCTGATAGGGAAAAATTAAAATTATTAAGGTTAGAAAAAGAAATCGATCTTGAGAAATTAAAACAATTAAGTCCAAATGACTCTTCTTTACATAAATCGGCCATTGCTCATGTCGAGTCATCACCTCCAAGTTTAGAGAATCTAATTAAATCTGTGAAAATATTAGCGACACCCATTCCATCCAGAGCAGAAAACTTTCACCTTTCCTTTAAATCTCTAGAAAAAGCATTCATACATAAAAATGTTCCTGAAGAACTAAAATCGGAAATTCTACTTAATATTTTAGGAGATAGGGCCAATAATGTTCTAATCTATATAAGTGATGATGAGATGAGAGATTACAACAAATTAAAAGATACGGATTTAAAACAATGTTAGCTAACGCCACAAGAATGTCTTAAATCATTTCGTTCCGCACATAGATCTCCGAATGAGTCGCATGTTCAGTTTTCTTCCAGACTTTCGGCTATGTTTGAATATTATTTTAAATTAAGAGAAGTTTCAGAGTTTAAATCATTATGTGACTTGATTGTGTCAGATAAATTCTTTCAATCCCTGGATCGTGAAACTTCTGCACATATTTGTGTAAGAGCACGTGAAAAATGACTAAAACCTCTTGGTCGAGAATGTGATCTGTATTTTGCGACTAAAGGCAAATCACTCTGAGAGATTTCTTATAATTCCAAATTATCGATAGGATTCGAAAACAGGAGTTTATATAACCAAAGTCAAAGAAGAATAACGGAAAAACCTTCAACAACTAGCCATGACAAATATTTATCCGGCAATCGCGATATTAAGTGTTTCATATGTAACAAATCTCATTTTGCCAAAAATTGTTCTCAAAGATTTAAAAATATCCCTAGAATTAATCAATCCAGTGACCATGTTAATATGATAGAAAATGAAAATGGTGCTGATAATAATTTAATGTTAGGAATTGCAACGAATGCTTTAACTGATATCCCACAAAATAAATTAAAATATGTTGATATTTTAGTAGATGATAAAAAATTAAGAGTTTTGGAAGATAGCGGTGCACAATGCATTGTATTAAAAAGGTCTTTCTTCCAAAATAAACGTTCGATTGGTTAACTCACATTAATTTCGTGTTTCGGCGAAAGAGAAAAAGCTTAAGTTGCGTATTTTGATTTCTCTGTGCCAAGGTCATCGAATGTAATGAGACGTAAAGCATCATTGAGCAATCGTCTGCATGTGGATGGTATAATATCATCTTCTACTTATTCTATGCTTTTGGAAGGTTCAAAAAGCATAAATGAAAATATGAGCCGTCAAAACAGTTTCAAGGACAATTATCAGCGTTAGATTGAGCCAGCAAAGTGTGTGAAATATCAGTCAGAATAAAACAGATGGATTTGCTTTATTTTCGTTACAGATTAAATCACCATTAGAAACGAAAGACTGTTTATTTGATTAAAAGGGCATTATAAACTACGTTTGGATATAAATTCTTCAGTAAATAACTATCGTCCAAATAAAACAGAAAATGCTGATTTACAAATAAAAAACAAGAGGATCTACGATAAGAAAAGGAAGAAACCTAACAAATATCAAGTTGGTGATATTATCGCCATACAGAGGACCCAGTGTGGTGGAGGCCTCAAGCTGAGATCCAAATTTTATGGAGCGTATAGAATAAAGACTGCTCATCCCCATGAAAGATACGAAGTAGAGAAGATTGGAGATCATGAGGGACCACAGCGAACCACTACTGCAGCCGATCATATGAAGCCTTGAGCAATGGATTTCTAAGCCATTACCTGCAAACTACCTTTTTTGTATAATTTCCTTTGCTTTCGTTTTGTTTATTTTTCAGGTACATGCAGATTCTTAGATTCCTGTCGAGGACGACAGCAGGGTCAGGATAGCCGGTTGTGGAAATCGAACTTGACTTATCGTCCAGAACGCGGCCATAGAACGTCTCACCAATAGAGAGCGCTGCTACTGTCTCGGAGACATTCCGCTAGGGGAAAGAAGATGTTTGCGCGGGAAGACGCCATTACGAGGTTGGAGTGGGCACACGCAGTGTCTGAGATATATCACCGCTAAAACCGTTTTACGAAATAAGTGCATGGAGCGCAACCTCACTGGAATAAACTACTTACGCTTATTGGATCAAGATACTTCTTACGCTTTTTTTAAATTTCATACTTAAGTGTCTGTACATAATCTCTGTAAATAAGAATAAATAACTTCGAATAAACCGAAGTATCGTCATTGTGAATACCCGGACATTACATATATATATATATATATATATATATATATATATATATATATATATAGAGAGAGAGAGAGAGAGAGAGAGAGAGAGAGAGAGACAACATTTCAGACTGGAAAAATGTGCTAATTATGAGTTATGAATTTATCAGATTTCAAATTCAAATACCAGGAAAAGTGAAATTAACTTTAAATAAATCTATATACTTCAAGATAGAGTTTTAAGGTGAATTATTTAAAGATAGATTTAATATATTCATTTAAAATTTTTTGTTGGAAATTTTGATTTACATAGTTCTTAAGGCTTATTTGCCATGCCATTCATGTGAAATGAAACCAATATAATTTTTCTCAGACTCATATAATATGTGCTGATAATAATAATCCTAAGCACTTGCAATATTAATTCCGTTTACTTTAAGGATGGTCATAAAAATCATATGCACAAGATTAGAGTGATAAAATAATTTGCTAATAAAATAATTTGATATAGATAACAATCATTTCCATAAATTATTACTTATTCTTTCTTAAGCAAATTATTTCAAAAAGATTAAAAACTGCAAGTATAATTTATAAATTTTAACTATTTATAGATTATTATAGTTCTAATCTGTTTAGTTATGAAGAATGATTCAAAACAGTATGAAATTCGACAAAAAGAAAAAGACTTTTTCGGCATTGAGATCACGAATTCTTCTTTCTCTATTCGATTTAAATGAGTTAACACAAATTTAATATATTAATTAATGGATATCTTAATAAAATACTCCAATAATATGCATTCTACAACCTCTAACAATAAAGTTCGGTGAATAGTCCTGTTACATTAATGCAGATGAAATATTAACGAAAGTTACTTTACTGTCCTTCGAAATAGTCACCTCCCATAAATATGCTTAGCTAAGATCTGCTATACATATCCCGGAAATTTTGCAAGAAGTCTTCTTTTGGGATGGAGTTCAAAAGCCTCATCATGTTTCGTTGGATGTCAGGAATATCGTCAAATCTCTTTCATTTAAAAGCGAGTTTAAGTCGTGGGAATAGGAAGAAGTCTGGAGGATTGAGATCTGGCGAGTACGGTGGAAGCTCAATTTGCCCCACCTCCTTTTTTTTTTTATTATTTTTTTATCAGGAACTGTTTGAAGATATTGGCTGAGTGAGTATTATTGTGAACAAAAAAAAACAAACATGAACCTTGTTGTGAGTACCGGGGTCGTGCCCTACGTAGACGCTTCGTGAAACGTGTCAAAATTTCAACGTACCTAGCAGCATTCATCGTCGTTCCCTTAGGTAGAAATTCCTCGTAGATAATGCCTCGACTATCAAAAAAAGTGATGAGCATCATTTTGAGTTTTCGTCACTGATGGAGGTCGCCGGTCTTCCTCTATGGGGGTATCGGAAACACTTTCCCCGCCTTCTCGAAATGGGCGTACATATACTTCATGGACAGTGCTGGATCTTCATAAACACGTATCAGCATCGCATGAGTTTCGTTCGGTTTCTTGCCAAGCTTAAAACAAAACTTTAAATTCATCTTTTGATCGTTCATTTTGCTGCTCTCAGTTAAGAACCAACGCACTAAACAAGCACTTGGTAAAACAAGTGTTACACGGAACACAAACGACGCTCAACTGAACAACGGTGGGGGCAGATGGTCAACACCTGCCGCTACGCAGGTGCAGCGTTTTGTTTCGCCAGTGTTGCCAGATCGGCCGTTCTGACTTCATTCACCAAACTTTATTGTCAGAGGTTGTATTTAGAATATGTCATTCGGGATACTGTAGTAATGTATTTCAATGTCATGAATACACCACAAATTCAAAATAAAAGAATTGTAAACTCTAATAACTGCGATTTATGTCTATAAAAACTATTTAGTAATACTCTTTAAGTCACTGCTAGGCATTTCACGAGTTTTATTTTATCTTGATATTGTATAGTATCTTCTAGTTATCCCATCGAAAGTTTTCTAAATTCATTTGCATATTTAAAACTTTTTTATCATACGCGAATACAAACAGTATGAAGACCCTTTTAAAATTTCTTAAATCACGAAAATTATTTTACGAGCATAGTCTTTTTAAAGTATGACGATGGCTTACAAAATTTTCCTTCTAATATCCTCGTCGAATTCTTCGAAAGCTTATTTCCCTCTCCAAAACTGACTTTTTGTTTTAACGTATATTTAAAATGAAATTACATTTTAAATATACCTTAGTAAAAAGATGAAAATAATATTTTGTAGAATTTTAGTGTTTCGTCATATGAATTGTGGAAATCCAAAGGGAAGAAAGCGGAGAAAACAAGGAGGAAACGTGAGTGTGTGTATTTCTTAGTGTATATTAATTTCAGCGTAATTGATTCTTTACTGACTTGAGCTGCATACAGATTGGGTTAGGCAATGAATTACAAAATTTATCTCCGGTGATGATAAGAGAAACACTTAAGAAGTTTCTTTCTACCAGGCCAATAAGATTCAGCAAGCAATAGATTCTATAGTTTCCCTCGAAGGTCTGTAGCAAAATTCAGTTTTAAAATATAGCAATTGTTTCACTAAGCCATGACTCGGTCAAGTAGATCATTGATGTGTAAAATTTTCTTTGTGGAACTTTTCAAAAATAAAAATGGTGCCTTATTTGTACATCGCCGAGCGAATCTTGGAGAACAAATAGACTTATGTTTTTCCTATCATTGTAGGGGGAAAATGATTAAAAAAATGAAACAGAATAAAGAGCGGAAAATCAAAGAAATAACTAAATATTAATAGATTACGATATGAAAAGCCCTGCCAACATTTCCTGAATATACTAGTTCGTTTTATCATAAAGAGAAATGCAAAATGCGGAATCTGTAATTCTGCCATTTGGTGACTTTTTTTCCTTCTTGAAATTTTGATAGGTTTCGTTCTAGAAAAGACGAAATAGCTTAAGCATTCCAATATAGTAACCTGTGTAGTACTAAACCGACATTTAATTAAATGCTTTCAGAAAATGAGATAGAAGAAAAGTTAGAAACCACATATAAAACTAGAGACAAAGTTGTTCTTGTAGTGGTTGATCTATACTCTGTGATTTCTCTCTTTTGCGGTTTTTAATTATTTGAATCAATGAACAGGTATGAATATAGGAATAGATCCGTATGTTTTGATATCTTATTCAGAAACTTAAAAGTTAAAAAAAATTTTTTTAGGAAGGTTAATTATTTCAACAATATTTTTTTTGTAACTAGCCTGAAATGGGCGGTCGATAATTATCTAAAAGAAGTACTATACTTTTTTCGAACTATAAAGCGTACCTTTTTACAAAGGAAAATAGACTCAAATATGGAATGCATCGTATGATCTGCGAAGGTACTATTAAAACTTAATTCTTTGTATTGTATCAAAGCTATTAGAGCAGTCCAGTTATTAGTGCAATAAATTAATTAAATTAGTGTAGCACGCTAGTGACGATAAGCACGTAGATTAACCTCACACTGAGAATTAATACAATGGATGGTACCAAAGATAAAGCAATATTTGAAGGAAATGGCAACACAAGTTCAGACGATAATCACATGCGCAAACAGTGACATAAACGAGATGAGTGACAGTACCAAATGTGGAGTTTAACTGAACATTAATTCTATGCACTATTTTAAAATAAAGGGATATTGAGTAAATATTATTGCTGGCAGAATATAGCTACAAAAATAAATCTATATTTTATTTATTCATCATTTTATTCCATAAATAAAAGTAAAAATACTATTTTAAGTAAATAAAAATCCTCATTTTAAAATGAAAAAAAAATCTTTTTCAGAATTTCTAATAATAATTATTATTTTTTGAAGACTCTTATTATATTTAATCCTTGGAATCATTTTTAGCCCAATCTTTTTTTTAATAGATGAAATAATAAATTTACATAATACAACATTTTTTTTCTAAAAATTGTCCCATAAATTTGAAGTACGCCTTAGTGTTGGATTTTCTTAATGGTTCTAAAAATATGGTAGGCTCAACTTCATATAAAACTATTATAATGCCGATAATGTTAAATACAATGTACACAATAATATACTTCTTCTTATAATTAAACCATAAACAATTTTCATACATAGTGGTACATGTCTGATATCATATTTCTTTCGTGTTATTAAACTTATTTGTTTAAATTTGGAATCAAGTTGTAATAAATTGATGATGTAAGCAGAAAATATGCTAGCGAAAGAAGGCAAACACTATTTACAAATAATGCACCGGAAATAAAAATATAGACTTCAACGCATGTTTAGATATTTTTGCTCAACATATGTAATACTACGCTTTGAAACTGTCAATGAAGATTAATAGAAGCTTCAGGGGGAAAAAACCCTTAATTTTTAATTTTCTCACAAATTGTGAAAGAAAAACAAATTCTACATGGAAAAAGAAGATTTAGTTTTAACTTAAAGTATCTTAAAATGAAGTTTTAATAATACAAGTGACTTTAATGAAAAACATTCTAGATTCTCCGTTTAAGGGTAAGTGACACTCTGTTAGCTTCCAGAGTTTAAAATGTTTCATGCAGAATGGAAAGTGTTTATTAAATGTGTTAAAATGTACAACAAAAGAGGAATATAACTTATTTTCGTTAGTTGTTCACATTATTTTTTCAACTTTATTAAATGTAAGGGATTTTTAATGTGTATGCCTCCAATGGAACTTTCACGGAGGTAGCAACTTTTAATTATTTATTCATTTTTTTGCTTTTAGATATTGAGGTATAATTGATAGAAAAGAAATATTTTGAGATAAATAGTGATAAATAACAGCAAAAGATATAAGTTAAAATATGTATAGATATTTATAAGTAACTTCAAGTCAGGAAAATATCTGCGAAATTTTTTTACAGGAAGTTATTTACAACATTTGAAGTATTTTATACATAATAACAATAATTTTCTTTCCATAGGCTTTTCAATTATATTGTTGGTAGCAATTAAACATAAATGAATGGAAATTAGCAAGCATTTTTTGAATGAATTTTAAAGTTAGAAACGATATTAAAAAATGTTGTTTTATATTGTTGTGATCTATAAATAACTATATATATATATATATATATATATATATAGTATTTTGCTGTGACTTAGACAATGAACACGTTGCAAATATTCATTTACATTAATATATATCACGCATATACTCAAGAAACCTGTTTCTTATATTTTTTCAAATTAAATTTTTTGAATACAGAAAAAAATTCAGCAGTATCATCTGTTTGTTTATTTATGATTAAAGTCACGTTATCATGCTTGGTCTTGGAGACTTATTAAAGAATTCTTTATGATTTTGCACTCATGATTAGAAAACAATTTATTTCGTATGCATTATTTTAACTGCAATATACTTTTTATGAAAGAAATATAACATGGAACCCGTTTAAGTTGAATAAATGAAAATATAAGTAGTTTAACCGTTGCTCATTATTCACGCTTTGTCTCACTGTGCATCATCTTTTTTTTATTTATTTATTTACATGCATAATAGTGTAATCCTTAGCCATATGAGCATGATATACCAGTTTCCAGCTTTTTTATTGCATTTTCCTTGAATTTTTATAATTTCAAACAAGAATTTATAATGGAAGCTAGGTGACATTGAAGATTTAAGATTAAATTAAAACAACAACAACATTATTAAAACCTAAATAACAACACTCAGAAGCAAAACAAGAGTTTAGTATTGGATAATTTTAATTAAATTTATTAAATAATTTTGCGAAAAAATAATTCAGGATTGTCATGTGACTCAAATGTGTTGTCCTAAATAAATTTATTTGAAACGTAAAGTCGCGTGTAAACTGAGAAAATAATTTAAAAATTTATTAAATCATATAATGCATAAGTTTCCACAGTCTTTTACTAATGGCATCATTCATAAATTCAAACTGATAATTAATGGATTAATTTCTAAAATGGATTGCATGATGTAGATTGTCTTGTATATTTCTAAATTTTTGTAGTAAGACATTTTGATTATTTATCTAGCATTCCTGATTTAATAATTAATTCAGAATCCTTTAAAAATCATTTTCTTTTTCTAAGGAAATTCATATACATCCCTTCCTCCCTTCCCAGGTAAAACGTTTGAATCATCCTTAAGAAAACCTGTAAAAAACACCGATATTCATTAAGTAATGATGATAAAAACGTAAAAATTTAAAGAAGATAACTTGTTTAACATTTCAATCTATGTTTTAATCTCAGAAATATATTTCAACAGTCTTTCTTAACATCTCGCACTTATACAACAGTTTTTTCCCGCAAATTAATTTTTAAAACTAAACAAATTATAGTTAAAAATATTGAAAAAAAAAATTACTGTTTGAAATTATCTTTTTTTCATGTTACTAAACAGCCTTTAAGAAGCAAAATAATGTTGAAGCAGGCAGTTATATAAAATTGTACATATTGAATGGTTAATCTTTTGTTTTACAAGTGTGACTGAAATGGTAATATTTCTTTCAATCAGTAAGCATTATTTCAAACCATCACAATATTTTTTATAAACATATCATCCTTCTTTGAAAATTTCTCAATAAAATTTTTTCAATAATTTTAAACATCATCAAAACAAATAAAGACTCCGTTGGAAAACAATATAAGAATGCAAATATTTTAACCCATTCAGGAGGGAAAAAAAGAGAATATTTGTTACTCTCTTTTTTTTTCTTCTAAATATATTAATGCATTTGCATTGTAATAATGCATTATTTCTGTTAAGGGTCATTTCTAAATGTTACCTCAAAACGAAATGTTATAATACATTATGATAATAAAATTACAAAACGAATATCAGATAAATCATAAGCATAATTAATAGTGTATTAAGACTTTGAGCTCAAATCTGATAAACATTTATAAATTCAGGAATCAAATTTTTTTTCATGGCACCCATTTCTCAGTGTTTAGGCTGTCTTCCCCTAATGCCAGAATGGAAAACCAATTTAGAACACATTTTCAGATCAAAATTATGTTTTACTGTTAAATTAAGCTCGTGTGGTTATTTTCACTTTAACTGGTAAACGATATCAATTAACATTACAATGTGGGTGACAAAATACGGTACTTGCTTTATACCGGAAGAAAAATGTTTTATTAATATAGAAATATGTAATGTTTCTGTTTTAAAAAAATAATACGAAATGTAAATAAATAGAAATATGTAACATTAAAAATCCTTTAAAGATTAGTGAAGCTAGGATGTAACATTAAAAGAAAGAACATTTTTCAATCCGAAAAGAAAAAAAATGTGTTGAGTTTAGATCCTATTCTTCAACAGTGTATCTTTCAAATGATTAAATAATTCTTTTAATACTCTTAATTATACCTTTTTAATATCTTGTAATACATTTTAGTGTAAAAAAGATAAATGTAATGCATTGTGAGCAAAACATAAAAGGAAGTGCTACTCTTCATAAATAATAACGTTCTTATTTAGGAAGAATATTGCTTATTTTAATAATAATTCAAGATTGTAAACGATCCCTTCTTTTCAAATAATAATAATCAGAAATCCATGAGTTTTATAAAACTCTATATTGGAATTAAAAAACGTTAAAAGCTTTTATATTTGCATATAATAGATTCTTTAATTTACAATTAGAAGGATCGCAACTTTAAAATTATATTTATCTTTTGTTTTTTATTTTTCAAATCAATTAAAAATCATATTAATTGTTTTTAAAAAATGCGTTTAACTTAAAATTATTAATTTGTGAAAAAAAAATATTAGAAAAAGTACAAAAAGTATAGATAAAATGAAATTTGTTCAATGGAAAGAATTGTTTTGCAAAAATTATGAATATCATAAATGTTATATGTCAAGTGAAATTCCTATTTCATAAAAAACTTTATCTGAGAAAAAAGATTTACTATCAAACTTGGAACAAATTATAATTAGTATTGGCATGTATTTTGAATAATTAAAATATAAATTACTAGTAAGTGCATACATGCCCAAAACACTAGGAAAGTTTTACCTAGAGCATAGAAGTTCATAATTTAATAATTCGAATAAAATTTGGTCTTCAATAAAATTTACGACTAATAAAACTATGAATTAGAATCATGAGGTTAAATATGCATTGAACTGTTTTTAAATAAAGATATAAAAGGCATCTCTACAATAGGTTTGGTGTTATTTATACAGCAAAAGACAAAATAATTAACTATAGTTTCAAATCTTTTAATGATATATTAAAATTATAAGATTTAAGCAATTGATCTTAAATCAAAAATCACAAATGCGACTAGAAGATTAATATATTTGAAAACAGGTTCGTATTTGAAAAAAAAATGCGAACATATTTAAAATTATATCATTTTTTGTTGTTGTTAATGTATTTGTATATTATACTTATCCAATGATATTTTTAATATTTTATGTTTCTTTGAAAATTTAATTGAAAATCAATAAAGTCAGTTAATGAATAGTACATATATTTTTCATTGAGACTTATTTATCTTAACTATTTATATGTTTTCGACGCATGAAAAAATAATCGCAACAATAGGAATGTTTTATGAACATTTACTAAAAAGCTATGTGAACATTATTTCATCTACAATTCCTCCATTTACAGAACAGAAAATAGAATTAAGCCTCAGAGTTCGAAGCAACTAGTTTTTCAAAATATCAATAGACCGAAGATACTTCCATACAATTACTAGTTTCTTACAAAAGTGAAATTATTTCCAGAAAAAAAAAAAAAAAAAAAACCAGAATTGTTCTTGTTTTTTCAATATAAGCCATAAACGTTACCTTTTATATTAGAAATTCTCTCCATTGACCAGAAGCAAACGTCACTTGTGACGTGAGCAGCAGAATCCTGCCCCCTGTTTTTTCCGGTTTCACTGAGTCTGTTGCATGTCTTCAGGCGCGCGTTATTTATTGGGTATATCCATCTCTCTCACTCTCTCTCACTTTTGTTCTTAAGGATTATTTTCAAATTCATATAGGGTCTAATGTCGAATGGTCGCATCGAGTTTATCTTAGAAGTACATGATACTTATTGAGCATTTCAAAGAAGAAAGAATACGATAAAAAAAAAAGGTAAGTTTAATAAAATAAAACATTTATATAAAAGTATAAATTTTTCATAATTCTTTGTATAAATATGAAAAATTTTACAGAATATTTTAATTTAAAGAATTGTAAAAAATGATTGAATTGACTTTATTTGTAAGATTTTTTTCATAAACAAACCAAATAGCTGATTTGTAACAGACATATTTAAAATATTTTACATAATCGAGCATTTGCAAAACTGTATATGATGTATTGAGAATTAGATGATTTTTTATTGATTTGGGTACATACAATATCTTATCTTAATTTTATTTTGTTTCTTTTATCTTTATTTTTCTGACAATCTTCTGTAAAGCATTGTGAAATCCCATCTTCGTTGTAAAAATGAAAATATTTGCAAAATGTATGAATGAATGAAAAATGTAATCATAAATATATATGTGTGTTATATACATCATAAAAGGGGTTTTTAAACAAATTTTCTTCAAAGTATCAAATAACTGAATATATGGTTGAGCTTTTGTTTTGTGTGTAAAACTGTGTTTAACTATTCTTGTTAGTATATACATAAAGTTACGAATTTTGAAAAGTATTTTTAAGAATTAATAATATCTAACGATTGCTATTGTGTTATTATTATATTGATGATTTCACATCCAAGATTTTTATACTAATGTTAATAATTCAATTACTTATTATTCTCGTTTAAATAGCCTTTTTTTTATATGAGTTTGTTGTTATTATACTTTTAATGTAAAATATCAATGCAAACTATGTTTTCTTCAAATATGGAACACTGTATGACTTATAAGAATATAGTATAAACCATGCAATATATTTTTTGAAATCAGTGAGATTTGTAAAATGATTCCTGGGTAAGAATAAAGTAAAAAACTGATACTTATTTATATTTTTAATAATGAAAAAATAATCCTTTTTCGATATAACATATTTAAGTTTAAGCTAATTTTTCGTTTTAAAAATGCCTTTGATAGAATGTTTAGGAAATATAAGTTTTATTTAAAGAAATAATTGTAACAAGTTTAATCCATGGGACGCAGTTTAGTATGCTGATATGTAAGATTGTCGAATAATTTCTGATGAGAAAATTTGACTAAGTGAAAAAATTCGTTTTGAAATTTTTTAATTAACGTATAATTTTATATTTCTTCTTTCGATTTTAATTAATAACTTGGAAGCATACATATTATGGAATATAGTTATTCATGTTGAAACTCATCATTAAAGAAAACTCTATAGTGGTCAAAATTGAATGCAATTTAAATTAGAAAAATTATTTAGTAGAAATTTTTGGCTTATAGGAATCCGATCTTATTCACGCTATATTATTTGAGTTATCTTCATACCCATTTTTTGTTCCAGAAGATTGTCCTTGGAATAAATCTATAAGAATGCTTTAGGATTTATTTAATCATTTGGAACTATCCGTTTTTATCTAGGTTCTCTAATTATTTTATTCAAAAAACTTTTCGAAACATAAATATTTGCAGTATTCTCTTGAAAAGTCTATAAATGCAGCGAAAAAGCTCTTGTTCATCCTTTAAAAGAATATAATATGTTGAATAAAATATTCATGTCAGATACATCCTGGATAATTTTTTTCATATAGATAGAATAATTTAATTTAACTTTGAGATTTTCTTACATTAAAAAACAGTTCTTATGTACAAAATTAAGGAATCAGATAACGTAAGCGAAATTAAATGTATCAGGTTAAATGAGCATTTGGATACATTTTCATCCCTTTTTAGAAAAACTATTACATGCAATTTTGAAACGCCTTATGGTGCTGATTATGAGAATTCTTCTGAAAATATTCCTTCAACATACAGAATTAAATGGTATTCTTAAGGCTTTAGAGATCTTTAAAGAATAGATTAATGTAATTTAATAAGAATTAAGACTCTTCTGGAAAACCACTTTTGATGAGCCAGAAGAAAAGTATATATAACCATTTTACAGTATACCATCAATAGAAAAAGCTTTCCAAGATAAGGCTATTGTCTTCACCTATCAAAAAGCTTGGTCCAAACTTGAAACGCATTTTGAGGTTGATAAATTCCCCTCCGTTTCAAACATAAATTCGTGATTTTGAAACTCACACATTCATTTATCATACAGTGTCTTTAATATTCAGAAATTATATTCCCCTGAACATGTAAACTGAGATCCACATTTAGCATAACAATATAAAAGACGAAATATATAACATATTTTATGCTAGAAAAAATGGTTTGATTCAGATAGAAATGAATAGAATATCAATATTTGCTGCTCTGTACAAATATAGGATATCAAAAAATCAGAATATCATATAAATAGAAATATAGGAGTTGAAATATAGAATAAATATTTTAATCCAGAAAAAAATAATTTATTCAGATAGAAATGAGAAGTTAATTAATATTCTAATTTGCTGCTCTGTAACGGACACAGAAAAATTGGAATATCGCATTAATCGAAATATGGAGATAAAATATGGAACATATTTGATGCCAGAAATAATGCATTGACTCAGATGGAAATAAGTAATGTATCAATATTTGTTGCTCTGTGTAGGATATGGAAAAATCAAAATATCGTATTAATGCTGGATTACCTTTCTCTTTGAAACGGTGTTTTGAGTTCGAATCTTATTCCTTAACAATTTACAAGAAGACAGCCTTAAAGCAAAGTATTTGATTCACGAGACTTATAATTTAGCTTTGTTATTTAAAATTAGTACGCATTCCAATTCAGATGATATACAACAGTTTCAATAATTACTAACGTAAACATTTTTTATAAAAGATTTTAGTTTCATAAATTATAGGTTTGGCTAAATTCTAATTTCACAATGAAAAAATATCAGTGTATACGCAGTAAAATAAACATTTCAAAAGCAATTTAATTTGTGTGAGAATGAGTTTGTTTATTATTGTATTTAATATTTAATGAACTTATCCTTAAAAAATATCATGTTTATATTTTTTAAAATTGATTTTCGTTTTTGCTTCTTTTTTCAGGTGTTATCGAACACTTACAAAGACATAAACAAGCTACAACCACCAAACATGAAAATTGAATGAAAAATTAGAAAAACCTGATCAATCAATTCAGGAAAAATAATTTCTGATACATTAAATAAATCCAGTCATGAAGTGCATTTTAGTAATTGTTTTCTTTACTTCGTATATTATATCAGAAATCCAAGGACAGAGTGAGTTTGCATTCCAGGATAATTTGGATAAAAATTTTGAAAACTTGACCGTCTTAGAAAGATGGCAGAATTTCGAAAATAATATAAAGAAAACGGCTAATTCAGCGGTGAAAGCACTTTTACCTCGTTTAATGGAAGGCTCCGGAAATATGAATATTTCAACTCAGTGTATGAGAGATACAATGAAGCTCATTGGCGGTATAAAGAATGTAAAACCATGGGCAATAAGATGTAAGTATTGAAAATCTTTTTCTAAGGATTTATTAGTAACTGTTTGAGGGCGAATAATATAGCAAAATTTTTATTTATTAAAGTAATTAATTTAAAAATGGAATTTAATAAATGAATGAGGATTTTTCCTGGCTTATATATTAAAACATTAATCGATCGAAACTGAGAGTTTTTGAAGATAAAATTTGGTGCCATAGTAATTAATAGAAATATTTAAATCAACATTCAGGAGAAATATGGGTTATTGTATAAAAAACACACAAATGAATCGCGAGAGCCATCATACTTTCCAGAAACATATATTTACTCGTATTTATACGAGTGAGGAAACGAATAAATAATTTACAATACTATCCCTTACAATTTAGTTCTTTTGTATCGTTTTAAAACAAAGATTAATTCTTTTTTGAAGGCGTTTCTTCTCTAAATAGAATGTTTTAAAGCTGAATTTCAGCTGGATCAAATTACTTTCATGGCGTGATATAGAAGTTAAGAAGGTATCATCTAAGATGTCATTCTCGTCTCTTGATCCCAGCCTAGAATTAAGTCCATTGCATGAATACCTCTAGCAATTCTCAAAAGCGACCTTATGATTAGAATCAACCAATTAAACAATCTAAATAAGAAATCTGAGTGTATATTAAATAGAAATCTAGAGATTATCCCGTAAAAAATATTTCTCAAAGATTTTTTTTCAGCATGGTACTACAATGTATAATGCACTGAAATACATAAATGTCAGCTTGTTTTTTAAACTCTTATTCTTTCAGTCCCCGAAAATATTAAGGAACGTTTGAAATGTGTTTTGACAAGGTAATAAAACATAAGATAATAGAGAAAAAGACTATGCTGCACATCAGCCTGAGTGTAGGATTATCATTGTGATCCTCTTAAATGTTTAAGAAACCAGTTCCAACTTTATATGGAATAATTCATTTAAATCTGGATGTAAAACGTCCTTATGAATCCAAGGTCATTGATCATTATGCGACTTCCACAAAAGTGGGCGTCTTAAATTCGGATAAAATTATCATTGCAATAAAAAGGAGTAACTTGCAGTATTTCATTGTGGACGTGCGATAAGAATACTGAACAGCACGCGGTCTTCGAAAAAAGCTGCCAAAATAAACAAAAAATAAATAACTTTTATTCTGGATGACACTCGAATTATGTTAATCTTATGATTACATATAAACTAACATATTTTTTTTGAAGGTTTGTTTATTGACCATATTATTGTTTAGACTACGCAGCAATTGTTTTGACTACGGTATTTTTTTTTTCTTCATTAAAATTCAACATAGCAAAATACAAAAACAATTTCTCATTTCACAAGGATTTAGTTTATGTAACAATAGTACTTAACGCATCACGCGGCTGGTGCTCATCGTAAAAAATAAATACATTTACAGAAACATAGCAGACCAGTTTATAAAAAAATATTATTATTATTATTTTGAAATGATTAGATTTAAAGATTGTACATAAGGCTTTTCACATTAGGGGTTATTAACAGGCTATTTTAAAAGTGTATTTTGAATGGATGGATTTCTTTGAGTTAAACATAATTAATAATAGAGAATCAGCTAGTGCACCAACGAATTAATTCCAAGAATCAAGTACAGTAGTACATCTTGTATGGGACAAATCTGTTCCTTCATTTCACAAAGAAGTTTCCCTTTGAATAGAACATCTTCTGAATTCCTTTGAATATAATAAGTAATTACCTCTTATTAAAAGACAAGATGTCTGGTCCGGAGGGTGTCTTTTATTGGGAGGTACTACTGTATTAATATTTTTATATGATTGAGTTGTGACTCTTTCTAACTCAAAATTACTTTTAAAATGAATTTTCTTTAAATACGAAATTATGTTTGTTACAGTTTCTAATTAATAGCTATTATTTCTTATTTTAGATCGAAAGCCATTTGAAACATTTAATCTTCATTCAAAATTAACTAAATTGGCATCTAGTATAATATTACATATACAAAATGACAATGCACGAAATTAATGTATGCTATCGATATTTATTAAATATTGTATCATATTAAATGATTTGATATGTTATTACATTTTTTTGTTTAAATCTCTCTTAATGTTGAATATGCTTCATATACGAATTTTTTTAATTAAAAATTACTTTGAACAATAATTTTATTTGTTATATAATTAATATTATAACTTATATAATAAGTTAATATTATAACTTAAATTGTGTCAGCATTTTGTATAGTTTGAAGTCAATCGTGTGGATATTATGAAAATTAATGGACTTATGAATAATTACTATTAAATCAGTTTCGTTACAAGTTTTTGAAAAATTACTTAAAATTTATCCGCAAGATTTTGAGTGTATCTTTTAAATTCAGTAGTATCTCTCGTAAAAGACAACTCCAAATTAAGGATACCTCTATGTCTGATTAGGTTGATGTCTCGTATTGGGAGGTGCTACTGTAATTTATTTTAAAGATATGTTTTAAATGTTTTGTTGTATTACAGAGAATAAAGCATTTTCTTACTTTTTGAACATATTTAATTGATATTATTAATTCGTACATTTTTAAATACATTTTTCCTGTATTTAAATTTGTAATCCCAATGCAATATGAGTAATTCGTTTCATCAATGGTTTTTTTTTTAATTTTGAAGTACAATAATTAATACAAAGTATTTCATTTTGCTCTCAGTTATCGATTCCAGCGCAAAAATAATGGATGGCATCCTCGTGGGCTCACTGTCATCTTTTGGGGCTTACGATGAATGTGTCGATACTTTGGCTACCAGTGACAGAGGAAGGGATAAAGGAAAAGTACTTTTCACTGGACAGTATTGTTCCATCGACTTAAAACCACCCTTGCCTCCCAAAGCCAACTTCTACAAGTTGAATGATGTGTTACCCGAATTGAAGAATTTCTCTGAGGGAGGGAGTGTAAGTATTGAAAAAAATGTCTATAAAAATTACATTATTCATATACTTAGCCTTTTTTGTAAACATAAGACTTATCTAAGTTTGATCCTTGTTGAATTCTTATGTTAAGGTAGCTTTCTAATAGCCGGAGTTGTTTTGGTCGAGTCGTTCATTCGAGTACTGATGCAACCTAAGACCCTCCGTGTAACGAACGGGACTGTTGCATGTTAAATCTGTTGAGACTCATAGTACTCCAGTAGTGTGGTGTGGAAACATGAAGAGATCTTGTCCGCTTTGGTATTTTTCTCGTCACTTGACTGAGGCTCAAAATTACAAAGCGTCTTCTAAGTGCGACGTTCATAAACAATAAAAAACTGTAAAAAAAATAACTCTTTCTTTATTTATCAACTTAAAATTTCTAAAATATATAAATTATTTACGCGAATCTCACTTTATTGTTTATTCTTTCGTTATTTTGTGTGTCGTTGCAAATAAAACAAATAAGCTTCTTAATACCAACTTAAGGTAATAGAAAGACTGAAAACAAATGATTATACTATAAAAATCAAATTAAATCGAATCAAGTATTACAATTAAGGCAAACGATAAAAAATTAAAGTAAGCAGTAACATTTTGTCCAAATATTAAAAATTGAAACAAGCTATAAATTTAATAAAATATGTTTTAAGGGAAAATTAACTATTGTTGCTATAAAATGGATAGGCAAAATAAATCTTTACATGTTGATCTATTATCAACGATCATCATAGCCTTAACACTTTAAAAATATTTAAAGAAAAATAAAATACTTCTTTTCCCCCCATCAATTAATGTGTTGTCTTAATTCAAATTTTAGCTGGAATTCAAAAGGACTGGAAACTAAATAAAATTAAACAGACATTTGAGATAATTTAGAGATTGTAATTTTTTGTCAGACAATCCTCATGAAATCTCAGTTATTTTTTAAACTCAACCTTGACACACCTGAAGGACATTTCGAACTAATTTTAGCATTGCCTCGAATCACAGTTTAAAAATGTAGGCATGCCATTAAATTTAAGAAAGGTATAAATATTTTCCAAGTCTGGGCCTTCCGTCAAAGGCAGAGTATTAGTATGTCACGGATTTTTTTATTTTTATTTTCTTTTTTATGAAAATAAGCACGTAAAACTCATATAATTCATTTTCACAGCAAATTAATATATGCTTATTTACAAATAAAGAAAGGTTTGACACCCGTTCACTCGTCTAGAGCAAATGCTTTCTTTATATAACAGGTTTTCCCCCATGATATGATGATTCGGAGCTTCTACTCAAGACAAGTTCAATCTCAATACCGTAGCATTTGTCACGCGGAAGAAGAAAATGGTAATTTTCACAATTAACGAATATTTGACATATGATGGGTTGCTTGATAAGTATAGGTTAAAAAAAAGATGTCTTCCTAGATGGGTCAATCAATCAAGCATTTTTATTTTATTTCTTTTCATATTTTCATATTTTATTAATGAAGAAATAAAGTATGCATATAGAAGGTATGTAATCAGCTGATATATATAAAAGAATAACGATGTATTAGAATAGCAAGTCACGTTCCTGATGTAGATAAAATGTGAAATATTTACCTTAGGGAAAGATGAGAGATGTTTACGCATGTTCGATGAATTTCTTTAGGGTTGATAAAAGTCTTGAGAAGAATTAGTATTCCTAAATTATATGGAATCTTCTTCTCTCATTTAATTCATTACGAGTACTTTAAACTATAAATTTTTAGATTAGTTAGGCTAAGTTATCTTATCGTGTAGTAGATAGTAAGAATAATTCTCTGATAACGTAGATGAAAATAGAATAAGATTAAGAACAATGACTCAAATGAGAAGATCATCATTTGGTACATTCTGAATTAATTTATTTAAACAACGTGAATAAAGTTAGCAATTCTTACCTGGATAGAATGATAGTTGTGGTTACCCATCGACTAAATTAGATTTGTTTTATTACATAAAGAAGTCAGTGTAAGTGTTTCGTTTGTGCCTCGCGATCGTGATATTTCTGTGTGAATGTGTCTGTGTTGATTGTGTGTTACAAACTCTTGGCGAGCTTCTTAAGTGGGATGCTAGGAGTGATGCAACTTAGTCACCAAGAGAGAGAAAGAGCACTTTCCTCCTAAAATGCACACATCTGAACATCAGACGTACAATGACCTTCCACGGGGGCTTTCATGTGAAAATTTAAAGAATCCAAGAGGACTATTCCAAACTGAAATTCACTCTTCCATTATTGCGGGGAGCCACGCATTACTAAATTTAAAACAATTATTCAAAGGATATCAAAAAGTGAGCGCAATCGTATTTGTTGCACATGTGCGCATAAATAAAATAAATTATTTTATATGTTTTTAAATGGTTCTTTAAAGCGTGAATTTTTTTAAAGTTTAAAATAACTTTCTGTACGAGTTCGGAAATCTGATATACAAATAATATGAAACATAAAAATGTTCATAACATAGAATTTTCAAGTGTAATTTATATCTCCAAAAATGGATCTTCCAAATTATAGGTTAAAAACAAGTTATTCTATTTTAAGCATTCTCTGAAAAAAGACCATAAAAACAATGTAGAAATAAGTTTGTAATGAATGTAAACTTTACTTTTTTATGAAAATCTAGTTTATGATGTTTTACATCAAAAGCAAGTTTACAATCTGTGAGCTCCATTTACTATATATTACTAAGTGTTAATGTAAGTTATTAGTAAGTTACCCTCACTGAAAACTATTTTCGAAATAGTTAACGAGCATAATTTATGATTCATCATAAATTATGTTCGATCTTTCGTGAAATTGTTTTTACGATTTTCGCGGATAAAATTGCTTTTACAAATTCAAGTGGCATCTTTCAAAATTATTTTAAATGCATCAGTACTTATTTTAAGAGATTTTTATTCAACAATTAACTTGTCTTTTAATACAAATTTTAATCTCTCACTGTTAAAAATATTTTCTGAGTTATTATTTCATGTACATTAAAAGATTATTATTATTTTATATACAAGTCTTTTTTTATACTTACAGAAAAAAAAAAACAAAATCAATGATTACCAAAATTTTATATCCTTTATTTCTTTTCAAATATTAATAAGATTTATTTTTTAAAGTTTTTATTTACTGATAACCTTTTTTCCCCTAAAGCTTAATTTTTTTAAAAAATTAATATAAAGATTTGTATTTAATTCTTGATTTATTGAATACAATTTATAATCATCTCTTGAATAAAGCATAAATATCCTTCCGTGTTTTTACATTTTTTTTTACAAAAATATTCCTAAAATTTTCTTACCTTAAATAAATAATTTTATGAATAATCAGGAATCTCAATCAATGATAAAAATCAAATTATTCTATCAACTTCTTTTACTATAATGATAAATATATTAAAAGTATCATATTTTATTTTGAATGTAATGTGTTTTAAGTAGATAAGCTACTGACTACCTATATTTTTAAACTTACTTTATAAAAAATTACATGCTAAAAAACTAAGTTATACAGACTAACAAATATTTTGATTATTTAATTTTTTATTTATTCTAGTTTCTTAACAAACATTATCATAGAATTGTTTGTTTCTCTCACAAATTCTTAATTTTTAAATGATCTTGTTTGCATTTTCTCTGTTTATTTGATAAATATTTAAAATGTTTAATAAAATACATTTAAGATAAGATCTTAAAAATATATCAGACTCAGATATATTAACATCCACTCAATTATAAGAAAGTACAATTAATTTATTTTAAAAATATCATAAAATAGTTGACTAAAAGTACTGCGATCTAAGTTAGGCTTATTTCTGGTATCTGCTACAGCAGGAATTCAATTTGAAGTGTTGCGGTATAGAATTTATTTAAAATATTATTTAATACATACCTTCATTTTTAAAAGAGTTATGATAAAATAGAAAGATGTTGAATTTGATATTTTTTTTAAGTAATTTTCCTTTATTTTAGGTGATAAGCGAGGGAGCTAAATATGCTCACTTTTTCCATTTTCTTTCATTGAGACTGGGAATATGTGTCCCATCAGGCTGTACTTTAGAAGATATAGACCAAGTTACTCAAATGGGTAAGACAATTTTCAATATGTTTATAAAAATAAAATCTCATTTTAATTTCTTAAAAATGGGTATTAATAATTATTTTAATGAGCACGTTTTAAATTTTCAAATACTTATGGTAAACGACATAAATGTATTTCTATGAATAAAATCAACATATTTCGATGCAGTTAATCAAGTACATTATGCTATGCATATTTGTGTACTTATAAACACAGATTAAAAATTACTAAAGGATAGATATTTTTTTCGTAATGATTTAAAATAGACTTTCACTGAAGAAATAGAAATTACCATGTTTAGCTGAGATATTGTGCATTATTTTACTATGGAAAATGGTATATATTTCACTACAAAGAAAAAAAGAATAAGAAAAAAGAAGCTTCATACGAAAATTTTCAACAGTCTTGTAAATCGCTCGCTCTTGACGAAATATAAATAGTCAAAGGCCTCTCAAACGTAAAGTACTACCTGCTAGGATTATGATGCACTTTTGGCATATACGCACAAATATTCTCTGCATAAATTATGAGGAAAGGTTAGGATACTTTGTTTTATTCGTCTCTCTAGGCTATTTTGAGTTCTTGTACATATTTAACTAACAAGTTCTATAAGCAGTATTTTTGTAACTGTGTTCCAGTAAGTGCCGATAAGAATTTAAATCCGTGGAGGCCATATCTTGTGCTCAAAATGTCTCAGGGAAACTAACTGCCCGGTGTGGGCTTACATGTCATTTCATAAACAACAATATATTTTTAAGATTATGCGTATAATGTGTAGCTTCTGTGGCTATGAGTTACAGAGTACTTCGAGCAGTTCTGCTCCCGGGAAGATTGCCATCTATCTGTAAGGACAGATGGGTCCAAGCCATATATATATATATATATATATATATATATATATATTAACTGAAGACAACTCCCAAGTTCTTTGTAATTCATCGCCAACAATAGCCAGATATTATAGAGGATCATCAGAAAGGTCCATTTATCTAAATCCTAAATTGCTTGTTTTTCGCAATAGTTAAGCACCGTATCTCATGAAAAATTAAAGTAATGGTTTCAAAAGTATTAATTAATGCAAATTAATCAATTCATTTGAAAATAAATTGATTTTTTTCTAGTCGTTCAAATTAGTCACTTTCATAAAAAGCAATTATTTGCAATAAAGGAAGATATTGTATTCGAATAGGAAAACACATTTCAATTAATAACAAGCGTGTTAGTTCGCTATGCAGGAAATACAGTTATTTTTCATCACAAAAAACATTTTTATAAGAATATCTTCTGAAAAGGAAAGGAATTACACAATTTGCATCTTTCTCCTCTCCCAAGTTCTATGTAACGTATTTACATTTATGAAAATATCAGATAATTTAAGCATTTACTCATCTGTTATCTGGACTTATAAGCATACTATAAATCACTGACGCAAAGCAAAATCAAATACATTAATTTATTTATAAATTTTTTAAGTAATTTTAAAAATATATGAAATATTATTCAAAACCCAAAATAACATTTGATTCGAAGGTATATCGTTCACAATACATTAATTTATCCTCGTACATAAAATTAACTAACAGCGATTAATATTTGACATCGAAACCCGTTTTTATCAGCAGTGATTATATCTAGTCATTTATGCATGTTAATTGTAATTCCAAACCACATTTCAAGAAATTCAAAAGTTGTCAGCGCAGATGACTAAATTACTTCTGTTATTCTTAAAGTCTTTTCCTTATAAATTTGTTATTTATTAGACAAATTCTTAAATTACTTTTTTAGATCTGTATTTTTTTGTTAAATTATTAAATTGAAATTAATATATGTTTACTTGTAATAATATATACATTAGTAAACATATGTTAGTACTCTGCTTAATATTAATAAATGTATTAGTCGAGTAAACTAAATATTTTTTATCTGAAATTTATATCAAATATATAATTTTTATATAATTTTATATAATTTTTAATATCAAATTTTATACATAATTTTTAACATCAAATTTTATATATAATTTTTAATATCAAATAAATATTTATTTTGTTTTAAATAAAAATGCATACTGTCATGAAAGGAATATTTCTATTAATTTTGAATTCTAAATTGATCTCAGTAAGTTTTGAAAAAAATTAACAGTAATAATTGTTTTTAAGCAACGAATATTTAATAGTGCATTTTCAAATTTAATTCATCATGCTGAAGACATTATATTTTATTTTTTACAGTGGGTAAAGCACTTACATTGAATGCAAAAGCATCGAGATGTGAAGTAAAGGAAGAAACTAAGTTTGATGCAATAAGCATTTCCGTTATGTAAGTTAATTTGAATTATTTCATTATCATTTTGCAAAACAAAATAAATAACATTATTATCAAAACATTATAATTTTATTTATTAGATTATAATGTTATTATTTGGATAAAATCAGTTTTAAAGAAAAATGATAGTTCATGTACGAAATTAAGTATCACATCTTTTAAATCTATAATTGTTCATTAATAAACCTTGAATGAATGATGTAAAGAATATTTTTTTCGAAACCGTAACATTTAAGAACGACTATGTTGTAATTCAGTTTTGATTTATTATGTGTTAACTTTATATGTATATTCTCTTAATTTATACAATAATACTTCAATCGTTTGACTTATGGGAATTTTAATTTTTCAAAAAAAATTATTTTTTTAAAGCTACATATGTTTTTAAAAAAATTACAAGTATCATTTGGTTGTTCTTGGACTTATTCTTAATCATATTTACTGATACGACATGAAAAACATTATCTTCATTGTAAAGTAAAATGGCATTCTACATGTTTTAATAGAACGATAGTTTGATCAGATTGATTAATTTATTTCCTTTTTAGAACTGCTTACAGCTTTGCTGGACTTCTGTTGCTAATAGGATCAGTGATTGATCTCTATTCCTACTATACAGGCGTTGTTTTCAATCGTAAGTGCATTATGTTTTAATTACACAAATATAAATTGAAAGAAGATCAACTTATTTTTTTAAAATATATATCGTATTTTTGGTTATGATCTTTAAACATGTTTTGGTATTTTAAAACTATCTCAAGGAACAGTAAGTTATTAACTTCCAAATTATGCAACAATGTCAGAATCTGAATAAAATAAAAAAAGAATTAAAGCTATATTTAGTAAAAATCATTTTTAGAACTTTCCCAGAGAGCTGAAACACTTATGTATTACTGTCAGAAATAATGTTTTTTTTTAAATAATTTTTAAAACAGATGTATAATTTAAAAAAGCCTGAAAAATTAACTTGACCATTTAAACGAAATTTCTTTCTAATTTCTTAAAACAAACTTAGCTTAAATATTTAAGTTAAAGTGTCTCGAAAAACAATGGTATCTATTGTATAACTTGTCACTTAATAATTTAAAAAAAATTGTGATACAAATATTTTTATTTAATATAATTATTTAGCTTCATGTAATTTAAATTGTTTTGCAATATTCTATACAATTTAAACGTATAGTTTTTATTTTTTGTAGGTACTGTAGTCCGAGTTCTTCTGGCCTTTTCCTTAATAACGAACTTCAAAAAATTCGCCAATACTAAGACTTCTTCTGAAACTCTGAGTTGTTTAAATGGTATTAGGTTCCTGTGTATGTCATGGGTTGTTCTTGGACATACTTACCTCAATGTAAACTTCCAAATGTTTCGTAAGTAGTAAATTTTGATCAATAAATGATTTCCTTGATTTTTAGATGTAAATTTTATATATATTACATCTAAAAATCAAGGAAAAGAACTATAGCATTACTGTTAATAATTAAGATTATTTTAAGTATTGAATAACTTCAAAAAACTGATAATCAACTATTCACACAAAAGTAATTAATCTTTATTAGTTATTAGAAAGAATAATCCATCAAAAATACATGATAAATAATTTTAGAAATTTGTGTTTGACTAATTCCAGTTGGCTTGGAGAAAGTAAGAGCGTATGCCAGAGATTTTGCATTTCAAGCAGTTATAAACGCATCTGTAGCAGTAGATACGTTTTTCTGCATGGGGTAAGTACTTAGCGAAAATTGAAATACTGATTGTTCTAAAGCTTAACGCAGATTCATTTTTAACTCTAACTTTGTAACACAAATAACAAGAAGAATTTCGAAAAATTACTTTTGTAGAATATGTTATTTTCTTTTATATTTACATGTTTGTTCATAACAGAATCAAGATTTAAGTTCCAGAGATTAAAATATATCAATGAGTAAAGTTTTCCTTTAAATCATACAAGAAAATTATTTATCAAGAGAAATATACATAATAGCAAAACATAATATTTAGAACATAGAAAAATTCTGTTTAAAATTACTTGTTTACTAATTTAACAAAAATTAAAAAGTCTTAGTTACATGATTTACATTTTTAGTTTATTATGTTAAAAGTGCCTGAATAGCATATGAATACTTATTAAATTTTACATCTTTCAGAGGATTGCTGGTGTGTTACTTGACGATAAAATTAGTCAAAATAGGAGGACATCCTTTCAACATCAAACTGTATATTTTTCACAGGTTATGGAGGTAAGTAAAATAAAACGCCAAATCATATGACTTCTTTATCTTAAATAAAGATGAATTGTACATTAGAAATTTATATGGCACTCTTTTTAAAAGTTGGGGTAAAAAAGACTTAATTATATTAAAATATTTAAAGAGCTTCAATTATTTAAGTGTATAACATGGGTTATTCGCAATTTATTTTTCTTCAACTAACGTATGAATTTCTGTCTGATTTTATATTTAAGTTCTCATCTTCTTCCCAATCAAATGGTACGTGATTCTAATTAAATAAACTTCGAAAGTGGAATGAATGATATAAATAAATCGTATAAAAGAAGAATTGAAGTTAGTGGTATAGAGAACTGATTTGAAAGCGAGAGAAATGTTTAAGGTTATGGTAATAAGCAGAATGTTAGTGTGGGAAGCGCGGAAGTTTACAGGTGTGCTCAGCAGGATATTAGGACTTAAACACTGTTGAAGCAACGGAAGGAGTATTCGCATCTTATTATGGTAATAGAAAATGTAAGTGCTCGCTGAAAGGGTATTATTACTGTGGAGAGTAAAATTACATTCTACTGTGGAGATTATCCCCCTTATTTGAATAAATGAAGATAATTTGGATGTAACTGATTATTTTAATTAATTGGTCTGTGCCTCAACTTAAGTAGAAATTTAAATCCTGTGAATAACTTTAAGATGACAGACTGGTAATAGGATGCCGTTCCTAGTTAATGACAAAAGGTTGTGAGTAAAATAATTATTATTCACATTAAAACAAAAGGTATTAAAGTTTTTCTAAATCGATGCTTCAATATTCGAGATAATAGAATGCAGAAAATATATATATTTAAATAATTGGTTAATGAGCTATTTAAAGTCTCAAATAGCTTACTTTACTTAAAAATTGAAAAGATTTTCGTTTAATTTTTCATTTCAAGTGCAATGCAGTCTAAAAATTATATGCTTAACTTACAAGTAAAAATTATCGATAATGAAATAAAACACGAGACTTCCAGTAATAGTACTTAACTAGCTTCCTTTCACATTATATTTTAAAAAAACTGGGTCAGAACTATCGAAATGTTAAAGCAAGATGATTAATTGTATTAATTAATAAAAAAAAAACTATCACCTATTTCTGATTTAGATTAGTTTTATCATATTGGAGAAATGCATTAGCAATTGGCATATTTGAGAAGACTTCGAAGTTTAATAATTTTCTGCTCGCGTATTTCTTTGATAATCAATATAGTGTTTCTGTTTCTAATGCAGTATCCATCTATTGTTTAGCGAGAGTGCTCTCGGGTGTACTTCCTATTATATTTTAATTGATTTTCCAGTGTTTTATAATCTCATCGTTCCACTTTTTTTTTTTATTCTTCTATTTGAAATTGGTCTGATTTGGTAAAAGAACCGCCTCCCTCACAGTTTGTTTACTTTTTTATGAAAAATAAATTGCCTTTTATACTATATTTAAGATTTTAACCATGGCATTTTATGTTGTATTTAATCAATCATTTGATCTTAATTTGGTTTTAAGACCTTTTGCTTATTTTTAACAAATATTTTCGCAGCTTAGCCAGACTTGTTTTTTACGCCACACACCTCAATTATCACTCATTCACTCAAATACAGCTTCATAATTTTCTTTCATATCAAGTAAAGGAACTTATTGAACACCTTTCTGTTTTTCTATGAAAGACATTCAGGAAATTTATAGTTAAAATTATAGATATCTATAGAAAAAAATATCTGGTATTTTGTTTGAGGAACTTTTAACATGAGAGCTGATCAGTCAGAAAGGCAATAAACTTCCAAACATAATCAGGAAATACATGAGTCTTAATACTGAAATCAAGGGGGAAATTAGCAAAAAAAAGTATGAAAGCCTCTAATATAAATAAAATTAAGATTACCTTAACCCTACAAAATGCATAAACGTAATCTTTTCTTCTCTGAATTTGCGTATGACGAAGGAAAACAGTACAAAATCAGTGATATATTAAATATATCATCTCTTTAACAGAACATTATGAAACTGTTAATTGCCATTTTAACAAAAGGAATTTTGTCTTATTTGTTAGACAGTCTAAAACTAATTCTGATACATAATGTCATACTTGAAACATATTTTTTAATCAAGCATTTGTTACCTAAGTTCTCTAATAATTATAAATTTTCACTCAGCAGTTTGAGAATAACACAATATTTTTTCTTTTTCTTTTACAGGATTATTCCAGTCTATGTTTATGTGATCCTTTTCATGTTTATAGGAAATCTTCTAGGATCGGGTCCAATATGGTACGATACCACACACAAATACATCCAAGCTTGTTACGATAATTGGTGGACGAACTTATTATTTATCAACAACTTTTATAACTCAGATAATATGGTATGAATGATTTAAAATATTATCTCCTTATAAAAATATGTTAACCTAAAAATTTTATAAAATTTGAAACGCACACACACACACACACACACATACACAGAAACGGTACCATA
>BMAW01030489.1:1130475-1151189 GCA_019974015.1 Nephila pilipes | reverse complement strand
AGCGCTTACGCATACTGAAATACTGATTGTTCCAGTTTAACGCAAGATTCATTTTAACCTAACTTTGTAACACAAATAACAAGAATTTCTGAAAATTACTTTGTAGAATATTATTTTCTTTATATTTGCTACGTTTGTTCTTCATAACAGAATCAAGATTTTAAGTTCCAGATAAAAATATATCAATGAGTAAAGTTTTCCTTAAATCATACAAGAAAAATTATTTATCAAGAAATATACATAATAGCAAAAAAACATAATATTTAGAACATAGAAAAATCTTGTTTAAAATTACTTGTTTACTAATTTAACAAAAATTAAAAAAGCTCTTAGTTGGCATGTAGATTTACATTTTTAGTTTATTATGTTAAAGTGCCTGAATAGCATATGAATACTTATTAAATTTTACATCTTCTCAGAGGATCATTGAACGTTACTTGGACGATAAAAAATTAGTCAAAATAGAGGACATCCTTTCAACATCAAACTGTATATTTTCACAGGCTGGTGGAGGTAAGTAAAATAAACGCCAAATCATATGACTTCTTTATCTAAATAAAGATGAATTGTACATTAGAAATTTATATGGCACTCCTTTTTAAAGTTGGGGTAAAAAAGACTTAATTATATTAAAATATTTAAAGAGCTTCACTATTTAAGTGTATAACATATATTCGCACTTTATTTTTTCTTCAACTAACGTATGAATTTCTTGTTCACTTATATTTAAGTTCCTTATCTTCTTCCCAATCAAATGGTACGATTCAATTAAATAAACTTCGAAAGTGGAATGAATGATATAAAATAAATCGTATAAAAGAAGAACAGCTAGTGGTATAGAGAACCGATTTGAAAGCGAGAGCAGTGTTTGCTTGCGGCAAAGTTAGAACAAGCCAGTGTAAAGAAGCTACAGGTGTGCTCCAGCAGGATATTAGGACCAAACACCGTTGAAGCAATGGAAGGAGTATTCGCATCTTATTATGGTTATAGAAAATGTTAGTGCTCGCTGAAAGGGTATTACTGTGGAGAGTAAAATTAAGACCAACTGTGGAGATTATCCCCTAATTTGGAATAAATGAAGATAATTTGGATGTAACTGATTATTTTAATTAATTGGTCTGTGCCTCAACTTAAGTAAGTAGAAATTTAAACTCTGTGAATAACCTTTAAGATGACAGACTGGTAACAGGATGCCGTTCCTAGTTAATGACAAAAATGTTGTGAGTATAATAATTATTATTCACATTAAAACAAAAGGTATTAAAGTTTTTTCAAATCGATGCTTCAATATCTTCGAGATAATAGAATGAAAATATATATATTTAAATAATTGGTTAATGAGCCATTTAAAGTCTCAAATAGCTTACTTTACTTAAAAATTGAAAAGATTTTCGCTTCAATTTTTCACGCGCAATGCAGTCTAAAAATTATATTTTAACCAAGTAAAAAATTATCGATAATGAAATAAAACACGAGACTCAGTAATAGTACTTAACTAGCTTTCCTTCACATTATATTTTAAAAACTGGGTCAGAACTATCGAAATGTTAAAGCAAGTGATGATTAATTGTATTAATAAAAAAAAAACTATCACCTATTTCTGATTTAGATTAGTTTTATCATATTGATAATTAGAGATGATATTCTGAAGTTTAATAATTTTCTGCTCGCGTACTTTTGATAATCAATATAGTAAAATGTTTCTAATGCAGTATCCATTCATTGTTTAGCGAGAGTGTCGCGTACTCTATTATATTTTAATTGGATTTTCCAGTGTTTTGTAATCTCTCATCGTTCCACTTTTTTTTTATTCTTCTATTTGAAATTGGTCTGATTTTGTAAAAGAACCGCCTCACAGTTTGCTTATACTTTTTTTATGAAAAAAAGAAATTGCCTTTTATACTATATTATTTAAGATTTAACCATGGTGCATTTTATGTTGTATTTAATCAATCATTTGATCTTAATTTGGTTTTAAGACCTTTGCTTATTTTTTTAACAAATATTTTCAAAATAGCTAGACTTGTTTTTACGCCACACACCTCTAATTATCACTCATTCACTCAAATACAGCTTCATAATTTTATTTCATATCAAAAGGAACTTATTGAACACCTTTCGTTTCTATGAAAGACATTCAGAAATTTATAGGTTAAAATTAGATATCTATAGAAAAAATATCTGGTATTTTGTTTGAGGAACTTTAACATGAGAGCCGACTCAGTCAGGAAAGGCAATAAACTTCCAAACATAATCAGGAAATACATGAGTCTTAATACTGAAATTACAAATTAGGGCAAAAAAAAAGTATGAAAAGCTCTAATATAAATAAACAAGATTCTTTAACACTACAAAACGAAACGTAATCTTTCTTCTCTGAATTTCATGTAATGACGAAGGAAAACAGTACAAAATCAGTGATATTAAATATATCATCTCTTTACCAGACCATGAAACTGTTAATTGCCATTTTAATGTAAAGGAAATTTTGTCTTATTTGTTAGACAGTCTAAAACTAATTCTGATACAATGTCATACTTGAACATATTTTTTTAATCAAGCATTTGTTACCTAAGTTCTCTCTAATAATTATAAATTTTCACTCAGCAGTTTGAGAATAACACAATATTTTTTTTCTTTTTTCTTTTACAGGATTTCTCATTCCAGTCTATGCTTTTTCTTATGTGATCCTTTCATGTTTATAGGAAATCTTCTAGGATCGGGTCCACAGGGAAAATGATACACACACAACAAGCATTCAAGCTTACATGATAATTTGGTGGACGAACTTATTATTTATCAACAACTTATAACTCAGATAATATGGTATGAATGATTTATTATTATCTCCTTATAAAAATATGTTAACTCTAAAAAATTTTATAAAAATTTGAAACGCACATACATACACCACACACACACACACACACACACACACACACACACACATTGTTATAACATATATATATATATATATATATATATAGAGCATATATAGTTATAAAAGTATATATATATATATATATATATATATATATGTTATATATATATATATATATATAAACATTTGTGCAAGTGTATATATGTGTATTTTATTATTTTGTTGCTTTTAAGCTTTTGGACTTATTTTTACATCTTTTTCTTATTAAATTTATATTGATTATGTATTCCACACATCTAGAAACATTTTATAAGTCATATGAGTTTTGTTACTAAGCTTCTTTGAATGATATTTATTAGAAATATTTAAATAAATTTGCAACGAAAATTTTAACTGATATCACATCACATTTATTTTGCACTAAACATAATCGTTTCTCAATTTACACCGGTGTTCAAAAGTTAAGAATAAATTGTAATTATGTAAATAATAAAGGGAACCTAAGTTAGAATTGCGGAGAAAGTACTCAGACAATGTTTCTTTAATTTTATTATTTTTATAAACATCAGCAGGTTTATTTTAAATCAGAAATTTTTGATATAGGATTTTGTAATATTTTTAAAATTTTATAAAGTAATTTGCTTTGTTTTACAGTGTATTCCACAAAGTTGGTATATTGCATCCGATTTTCAACTGTATATAGCTGCTCTATTAATTTTACTGCCAATGCTTAGGTAAGATATTATACTTAGAAAACTAAAGAATGAAAATAAATATTTAAGCCCCTATTTTATTATCCATGTCACGGTTCTCTCTTTTGTTTATTTTTGATGCATTCGTTATAATTTTTAATTAAAAAAGTCAGTATATGTATTAATGCAGAATAATTACAGTTCAGCCTTACTTTGTTAGAACTATAGAATAACTATTAAAGAATGCTATTTAAAATTATATATATAAACTTAATATTATTACCGTATGCAAATTCGAAGTACTTTAATTATATATATGGATAAAATTCATGGATAAAATTCATTTATTATATAAGATGTAATGAGCCAAAATATAATTTCTTCTGTAATTTATTTAATTGTATTGGTCATTACTTTAATAATTTTATTTTCATAAATTTATATGTAAACCCTAAGAATCACTAGTGATTTCTTTTGAGATCGGAAACGTAACTCATGGTGATTACTACGCCTATTTGTACAAAAATGTACCAACGTATGTAGGTAATACTGATATACATTCACCTCATCAATAAGATTTATTTCCTTATTTAAAATAAATAATACCTGTGAATATTGACAATTAAAATATTACCCCTAAAAAAAACTGAGCACTATTTTTAACAGGTGGCCAAAAGTTGGAATATCATTATGTGGATTAGTTATTATAGCAACAATATTATACTCAGGAATTGGAACCTATATAAATGAATATCCACCTACAATGTTATTTGCCCATCCTGATCCCGGGTAAGTAATTAAATTTGACATTTATTTATGCCGCGCGTTACAGATATTATTAGTTTCTTTTATATATATATATATATATATATATATATATAATAAGTTTGCATAATAACTTAATTTTGTATCACTTATAATTTAAAAGATAGATCTTTTTCTTATTCCCTATTTAACTTGTATCAGATTTTGAAATGATCAACCTAACTTATAACATTTTCAGTTTTACATTTTTACAAGTAGCGACAAGAGTGCTTAGCTGTTTTGAAATCTTATGTCAATTTTTGTTTTATCTTACAGGCAAAGAATAGGTTACTGGGCTCATTTTTACTTCAGACCTTTTGTACATGCAGGGCCGTATTGTATAGGAATGCTGGCAGGTTATTTGTTAGCCACTAAACCTGACCTTAAGATTCCTAAGGTAAACAAAGTTATCATTTTCAGGATCAGTACACAATTATTATAAGCACTAACATAATTTTACAAATAACAGTGTCACATATGTTGAAAAAGTGTAAAAAAATGTTTCTTATTAATTACTATGTCATTATGACTTATTTCTTAAAATTAGATGTGATGCAACATTCCACTGATAAAATGTAACGGAAAGTCAGATGTATGTAAAAAATAAAACTCAAAAGCATAACTAAGTAAATGTCCTCTAAAAAAATTGTGGTACAGGTCTTTGTAATACAAGGATAACAAATTAAATTCACTCGATAATATTTCATTTACATTGTATCACACATGTAAGGATGATATCAGTTCGTTTAATTTTACAAGGAATTTTCAAAACCTTATCCCAATGCCCTGTTTCACTCGGAACAACAATTGCATTGATTAGTTGGCACATTTTAAGAAATACTAGATGTACTTCGAATACATTTAATTTTTGTAATCATTCGTGGTACTTGTCTATTATAGCGGCGCCTACCAAATTACGATTGCGTCAACTTCGCCAAGCTAGTAAAAAGTGCCAAGCAAGCGAAGCGCGATATTAAAATATAGGAAAACAAATAACATACCAATAAATATAAACTTTTTATTTTTTATATTTTTATTTACTAATCTTTTTATATAAAAAGATGTAGAGGACACATTTCTCTGAAGTAATGGTTCCAATCAACTTTTGCACACTTAGACATATTCAATTGTATGCGACACTATTTAATGGAAGTCAACTGCTCTGCCCAAAAATACATAAAGCGTATTGCAGAAACGAACGGGATTTTGGAACCGCGGAACCCAACGCTGGAGGCCCTTCTTTTTCGTACAACTTTTAATAATGCATTTCCGAATACTTTCTTCATTAACATACAACTTCATGAAGTGGACTTTTTTTTACATAATAGTGTGTCCGGTAAAAGACTTTTCTTCTGAAAAGAAGTGATGGCCTCCATTACACTGTTTCGTAAATTGAAGATTGTTAATGACATTTTGGATGAAAACAAATTAAGTATTTTAAAAAAATAATACGAAATCGGAAACAATAATGGGCAAGTGATATTTTACCAAGTTCTGTTTCTTTAGTATTGCAACCTTAGGAACTTACAACCAAAATTAGCGATCTATCCTACTCGTTTGGCGATTTATCGTCTAGATCCGAAATCATAATTAGGCTGGAGCCGCTATAATAGACAAGTACCCCATTCGTTATCCTACATTTTCATTAAGGTAGCAGGAGTGTTCTATGTAACCTGGTGAAGATAAATTTACTCAAAAAAAAATCTATATTTTATCTATCAGTCTCGTATAGTGCATTAGTTTAATCCTAGATAAACAAACATTTGTCTCATAATTTACCAACCCCTGCCAATATTGTGAATTCGAGATGTTCTCTTACGCACACGTCTTCACAACTAACAAACATAAATGTGTTATCCGAAAGTGCTAAGCACAGCTGTACATTTGTCACTTTTAGAGGTTTTCTGTAATCATTATCTAATAGTCGAATGTTTAGTGATAACGTGCAGAAGTTTGCGATGTTCTATCAAAATAAATAATGAAGATATTTTAAACATTGAGAAACCCAGGAAAATAAACCCGACTTAAAGTGCAGCAGATGCAGTTTCTACTTCTGTGCAATTAAGAAACACAGAATGACAAAGAACGTATGCAACTACTGCAACAAGGCTATTTGTGGGTAACCCACTTTTAACATCTGCCAAGTGTACAAACGTTACTTTTTACCACTTTTCTATTTTTAAAATTGAAATATTCTAATGTTCCTTTTAAATTACGCTACTTTGTTTCAAATAAAAGAAGGAAATATAAGAAATATACTTATTTTTAGTTAGTTGTCAGAGAGTCAAATGATTAGTTATAGAGTAATATTAATTTAAGTTTAGTTATACACACACACACACACACACACACACACACACACACACACACATATATATATATATATATATATATATATATATACATACGCATATTCATATATAGGGTTAAACGATGTGAACCACCTTCAATTAACGATTCTATCTCCATGTTCTAATGATTATTATTTGCATGTACCCGATTTATCTTTTATTTTGTTGGTAAAATTTTGATTCACTTTGTGTTTTCGAATTGCTTCATTCAGAAAATTAGCACAATATTTCTTAACTGATTTGCTTTGATGTAATAAATTTGTATTATGATAACGGAAAGCTAGTATAATCTATTTTAGATTTAATTAATGAAACAAACCAAAAACAAATTTAACAATCTTTATATTAAAATATTATCAATCGAATGTGTTCGATTTCTTAATCTTCTATGAAATATTATAACAAATTTAAAAGTCTTATTACAACACGCAATAATAATCCTTTGTTAGCTAATAATCAATGAAATAAATTATAAAAGTCAATTCAATTTTTAAATGCAACACAAATTAATTTGCTTATACATATCAAACATAAACTCTTGTTTTTCAGGCTGTACAAGTAGTTGGATGGGCTGTAGCTTTCATTTGCAATTTTTCTGTTCTATACGGAGTTATAGAATGGAATCGTGGAACAGAACCCACATTATGGGGTGGACTATTGTACGCCAGTCTTAACAGGACTGCTTGGACTCTAGGAGTGGCCTGGATGATTGTCTGTTGCGCCACTGGACACGGAGGTAAATAGGGATTCGATGAGCAAATTTCGGAATTTTTTATAATTATGGATCATTCAGTTGAGGACTAGATTATATGTGGATTTATAATTAATTTAATTTAAAAAATATATCATATATATATATATATATATATATATATATATATATAAGAGTAGTCCCGAAGTATAGTAAAGGATCTTTGACATATTGATGGAAATTATGTACTACATACGCTAAGGATGAACATTAATTTTTGTATCATCATGTAATTATATTGTGCATCAATATAGTGTAATGTTGTATCATGGGCTATTCGTGATGTTTAACCTGTTAAACCCTAATTAATATCTGGAGCATCATTCTGATTTCACATTTAAGGTCCCAAATTCTTCCCAATCAAAAGAAACGTGATATGAATTAAGTGAACTTTAGAAGAGGTGTGAATAGAATTAATTAATTCGTAGGAAAGCGAATAATAAGGTTACGGTTAAAGGAAGGTGTGAGTGCAATGTGTGGGGAGATCTTATGAATTTGATTTAGTGAGATTAGGTCAACGTTGTCAGAGCAATTGAATACTTGAAGGAGGTACTCTCATCGTTTTCCGGTAAGAGTATTCTTCGATAGATTATAGAAATTGTTAGTACTCACAGATAAAGACATTTTGAAAGTTTGAAAGCATCCTCCTTATTAGAGGATCAATAAAAATTACATTTTGATTATAATTAATTATATTAATTTCTTTGTCAATGGTTAAACGTAAAATGAACTTCAGATCTTGTGATTAGAATAACAATTAAAATAACGGATGAGACTGTGTAATAGGATATGTCGTTACAATATTTATTAAAAATATTTTTTGAAAAGTTGTGTTGTAAGTGAAAAAAGCTTAAAACAGATTTTTTAGTATGCAAAAATATAAAAAAGCCACTTGTGGAAATTTCAACATATTCGCTTCATTTTTTCATCTAAATAATTTGCTCTTTACATATAAATAATTAGCAATGTGAAATTATCCCTAATTTCGTATGATATAAACAAACAAATATAAAAATATAACTACTCGTATTTAAAGAGAATTACAATCAATATCAATTTTATACACTTAATTGACGGGGAAAAACGCAGTGAAAGAAATTGTTTCTTTCTCTGAAATTAAAAAGGTAAACAAATGAAAACTTTGCCCAGTTTTTCAACTAGTAGAATGATTAGCATCCATTTTATGTAGCAAAAAACACTGTATGAATTCTCATTTGAAATGAATCTCTGCTTTATTTAAGGTGTTATAAATTACATCCTTTCCTGGAAAGCTTTCATACCTTTAGGTAGACTTACATTTATTGTATATCTCATTCATCCCATCGTACAAATTGCAGCTGTAGGAAATGTCCGAACTCAGATACAGCCCGACCATTATTTTGCGGTAAGTTCGTAATCATTTTTTTTATTTTAACTAGTTTTTAAACATGTTTTTTCGTACATGAGATATACTAGTCTATAATTTTTTTAAAATCATTTCATTGTAATTCCTGGAAGGACATTTTCTATTTCCTTTTCAACGTTAAGATCTAAATAGAAAATAAAAAGGAAATACAAGTGTTTCTTTCGAATATTAATATTCGAAGTAATATATATTATTTTTGAAACACAAATAGTGCGTGGATAAAACCGTTGTTATATTGTGCACACAGCGAAAGAAAATTTAAGTAATCAGTCGTATTCTATTCCCAACAGGATTCACATAACTCTTCTTTAAAATTATTACAGTAAAATTTAAGTTCAATTAAAATGTACTAACTCTTAGAATCATTGGCTTTTTTGTGTCGTTTAAATAATAATAATTTTATTTATATGTCAGTTTCATTACATTTCATGTTATGAACTTTTTTTTTTGTATCATATAATGCATTTTAATCAATGAGTGAAAATTAAGAATTTGCAAAAAAAAATATTGAAATCAAAACTTAAGAAAGAGATTAAATTAAGATTTCAACATAAAAACATTTATTCCTTCCTCAAGCTGATTTCTGGCGCTGAAAGTAAAAATTCCTTTCAGAAGCATAATAGGGCATATTAGAAATGCTGTCATGGCTAAAAGATAAAAAAACATATGCATAACATTTTAGTAACGAAAATTATCTTTGCCACGAATATTTTCTTAAAGTTTATTTATACTTAATACATAGTCGCTCTGATAATTGTTGATATATAAAAAAAGGGATTAAACTAGACCAAATGTTTCATTTTTTTAACAAAATTAAAAATTCCGTTTGTTATATTCAATATGTAGTGAATTATTTTTTTTTTATCATTCTAAAATGAATGACGTTTTACGAACAATTGTTTCAGTCTCTGAAATGTTAATGCTCGTGAATACTGTTACCATTACAAAAAATCTGTTCATAGAAAATGACGCATTATAGTGTGTATTTTATTTTTCCTGTACAAAAATTCTTGTATATATTTTTTTACTCTATTTCGTTCCATATTTTTGCAATGTGATATCTTAAATATGTTTACAGCATATTTTTACTTTCTCTCACTCTCAACACTCAGTCTAAAGTTTCCGTAAATTAATTCTTATTTTATTTATGTTAAAAGGTGTGGTTTTACTTTGGGCACATGTGTTCCACGTACGCGGCAGCATTTGCTGGAACCATGCTGGTTGAAGCCCCTTTGATGTCCCTGGAGAAAATCATGTTTGGGAAAAAAGAGAAAAAGACTGAAGATTCTTCTATAATTAAAAACAACAGTATCTTGAATGGAACTCTCAGAACAGAGAAAAATGGCGACATTGCTGTCATGGTTCACAACGATTGCGATGAATCTATGGGAATCGACAATACAGCAGTTGTTTATAAACTGTGAGGACATTTTAACAAACTACATCGAGTATTGTAGTTTTCCTAATCTAAGCCAAAGCATCATTCATTTTTACGGATGTATATTTTGTACATTCTTTAATCGACACACATGATTTAGAAAAGTATCCACTGAAGTGTTTCGAAACTTATGAACCAAAAAAACTTTCAGCGGCCTCTTGTTCACGTTGGCTATGGGCGGGGAATGACTTGAACTGCTTATTTGCGGATCTGCTGACTTGCGTCTTGGACAACTAAGCCAGAAAGGAAGCCTCGCTGGGCCAGTTATTCGGTGCTTTTATACTGAAGAGGAGGCCAAACTCAAATCATTAGCGCCTATAATCTCAACAAACATCTTAATGTATGGTTAGGAAAAGGATGTGGACAAAGAACATGATGCAAGTTACATAATTCGGAAATTTTTTTATTACAAACTTTAATGTAATGCGAATTTTGGATTTTTGATAAATTCATTCTTTACACATTAATCAAAAAATGTATGAAGAGAATTTTAACATGAAACCAATTTTGAAATGTAATAAAGCGTATCATATTGTTTGTTAAATGCCATAACATCTTAAATTAGATCAGAAAGTGTTGTTTAAATTGGAGGAATGTATATATGTAAGGAAAGTAATCGCCATGCTCATTTTTTTGTGAAATTCGATAATAAGAATAAAAGTTGCATAATTATGTACTGAAAAAAGCTTTTTGTTTATAAAAAAGACGTAAACATGTGAAATAAAACAAGAAATATTGAATTTTTCAATTTATTAAAATAATCATTTTTGACTTAAAGTTTATTTTGTTTACTGTTATTTAGTAAACACTTTGATTGTGCAAAATGTTAGAACTTTTACATGCATAATTTTAGTTGAAAAGTGATAATATTTTGAAAGAATTCTATAAAAATATAATGATTATGAATAATTTTATATCAAAATGAAACCTTTTAAAATATTTTAATTTATTCATTTAATTTTTGTTTTTCAAAAGGGTATTTCAAGTAATTTCAATTTTCATAGAATTAAAACGTTTGTTAACGAATGCAAACAAATATGTTTGTCTAATATAGATGAAGAGTGTCCCAATATTTTTTTAACGTTTGAATGTGTGGAGTTAATTATTCATCTGTCTGTTTTGATTCGATCTCAAAGCAAATATATAATTCATTAAGCTTAAAACAAAATAAATTAAATGAAAGTAAAAAAGGAGAAAATTGCTGAGCTGTATCAAATATAATGTGGCAGGAGATGCAAATATTAAACATTATTGGCTATTGACGAATAACGTAAGTCTGTTGTTGCTTCGGCGGATGATTTATTTGACTTTCTTTTGCCATATTCTTTGCAGAATGCCCTTTTGTTGTTTTCCTTTTTTTTGAATGGAAGGTATTTTGTATATTTTTGTGGTAATATGTACTTCGCTCACTCTGATATAATCACCGACTTACTAACGAATGAAAATGAAATATGAAAATAAAATGAAATAGTTTCAAAATAAAATGAAAATTATTCTCAAAGTTGGAGAAATACCAATCAGAAATTTAACATGGAATTGAATGATTTATTAGAATGCATTTAGAATTTTTGTTTGTTTATTTTTTTTTTACATATTTTATCAACAAGTTGTTTTTCGACATTGTAGTAAATAAGTTTGCCAAAAAAAAAAAAAAAAAAAAAAAAAAAAAAGATAAATTTTGGTATTAATGTATTATTTGTGACAATTTAATTTTTTTGTGTACTGTGTATAATGCTATTTATACATTGTTTTCAACAGAACATTTGTGACCTGCAGTTTTCTTTAAATCATTCACATACTTCATTTTATTGATACTATTGAAACAGTAATGAAACAATTATATCAATGAAAATAAAAAATAATTTCAAGCATTTCGTACCAATAGATTTTACTGATATATATAAAGAAACACTAATATTATAGTAAATATAAATTTTCTTGTGTGTAATGGCATTTAAAAATAATTATTTCCGAAGATTAATTAATTGATCATATATTACGCTTTTATTTAGCCAAAATGTTTTATTGAAAATAATTAATCAACTGTTTGTATTTAATGGATTCTGAGTAACCAAATACTATCTATATTGTCTGATGTATGTTATTTGTAATGATAATAAATTAATTTTATATTAAGTGTATAAATTAATTTAATTTATATCACGGATTAAAGTTGTATTTGTGGATTAAGAGCGGTTTTTTCGTTTTTTTTTCTTATATGTTTTTGGTGTATTTCCATTTTTAAACTATTGTAATTGAATCTCACAACTGAGTTTGTTTTTATGTATTTTTTACATGATTTTATCTTAATATAATAAAAAATGTAATTAAAGAAAAATTTATTGTTTTCTTTTTTTGAATTTAGAACAATCTTTGTTGATCTAATTAAAACAATATTAAATAAAATTCTTCAAAAATTCATTCGCGATTGCTTGTTGTAGCTTCCCTGATACATTTGAATCTTTCTTTTTCAAATGAAAACGAAATCAAATACTACTAATTTTACAAAATTTTAAGCACCGCTTTAAATATGCTTTACCAAAATTCTCAGTTTCTGTAATTTATATTCTTTCTTCTGCCAAGAACTCGATTTCTAAGTCGTTGTGGCATCGTACATGACAATTCTTTAACATTAGCTTTTAATTTTTTTCTTAAAAAATCCAATCTCTATTTCCCACGGATTTCTAGTTTCAAAGTTAGAACTTGCTTTTTTGATGCCCGTCCCTAGCTAATTCCAAATCTTTTCGCTGGCCAATGAAAATTCGACGCTTCCCTTAGAGTCCCCAATCGTAATTCGGCATGTCGGAGTACTGAAAAACTCTAAATTCCATATCGGGGGTCCCTCACCATTTATTCTCGGATGTTTGCGTCATTCACCCATAAAAATTTTAATCTCAATTTAATTTAATTATGAAACATTCTTAAATTATTGATTTATATTTCTACTAATTATGATGAGAGGTTTAAATTTCAAATTAAAATTAGGTACTTAGTAAATTTATACCTTTACCTATGGTTTTGTTTTCTTTTTTTACATATGATCTGCTTCTAATTCTCTCGCTTAGAAGCAGAATTGAAATTAGCTAAAAGCAAGAAGGAATTATACCTAACCCAAAGTACTGAGACAGACAGCTAAAATGTAACTATTTAAAACTTATCTAAAATTGGAAAAAACATTAACAACTGTGTTCTCACTATACATATATAAAAATATCGAAATAGTTAAAAACATATATATATATATATATATATATATATATATATATATATATATATACTGTTCAATATTTTGCGTGAAAATATTAATAATTTATTGGTAAATGTGAGCAGAGATGATATTAATGATTTCAATAAACTAAAATGTATTATTTTAAAAGGATTCCTGCAAATTCTTCAAGAATGTTTAAATTATTTTCATTCAGTGAAAAATCTAGCCTTCTGAAATTTGGTGCTATTCGCGATAACAATATATTTAAATAGACACGGGGGATTGCACATGCTTAATATTTTCAATTATAGCCATTAGAGAATTTAAATAAAAAAATTTCAATAATCAATCAAATAATTTTCTTGAATGTGCGGATTCTGTAATCTAAATCTGAAACAGTAATGTGTGAAAGGATTAAAACTCATATATAGTCATATAAATACAACCTTTTATTCCAAATGTAAAACTAATATAAAAAAAGAGATATTTTATAATATCAGTATTACAATTTTTAAATCCTTCTAGGATGTTTATTTCCCTAAATATTCTACCGCTGCAGGTTTAAAACTACCTATGCAAAGAACATTCTGAATTTTCACTCTAATTTGAAGTCCAAGTGCTGAATCATTGCAAATGGGCTTGAATGTTTTTCATTTCCTTCCTTTGAAAAATTTTTTTACTCTGTCGTACCAACTGTGAGGAAATCCTTTCTCTTCAGATCCAGAATCTTCAGCACTTTGTGTTTCCTCCTCTTCGTCATCAAGTGATTTTTCTTCTTCCTCTTCGGGATTTATTTCATCTTCCTCTTCGGGATTTATTTCATCTTCCTCTTCGGGATTTATTTCTTCTTCCTCTTCTTCTTCAGCATCCGCGATTTCTACTTCTTCTGAATCTTTTTTTTCAGCATCGATTAATTCTTTTACTTCTTCGTCTAGAGCCTCATCGTCTTCATCTTCGTCTTCTGCTGTGTCTATTTTCTTTTCCATTTCTTCTTCCTCTTCTTCTTCGATTTCTGCATCAAGTTCTTCAGGAAAGTTTCTGTCCTCGGCTTCTCCTTCTTCCACATCCTCATCTGCATCACATTAAAAATATTGCGATTAGATATTACGGCAAAAATAAAAAAACACTGAATTTCTTATGCTATAATTTAATCCATAATATAGAATGATTCATTATATAAATATTTATTTTTGAGATTCACAATTTATATAATTTAAAAAGAAAAAAAAAGTTCATGTTCCCATCGATAAAAATGCTTAAAAAGTTTTTAATGAATTAAATAAGCAATATTTATAAATACATAGCAAACTTTCCTGAATAATGTTTTGTTAAAATCCTAGCAACTGAGTATGAAATAGATGTTATTTGCATTTTACCATCTATGCTAATATTTAGCATAATTTCCTACAATGGAAATTAATGGATTGTATCAAAAATTTTTGAACATGTTATCAAATACTAAACAACTTATTTTTTGAAGGAAAAAAACGTCTTTTCATAATAGGAAGAAGCCAACAATATAATAAAACTGCAATGAAACAAATTACCGTATATTCTAAGGCTATTTAGTAAAGTTAATAGTTATTTGTTGATACGTTCATTATAAATGACTGAACAAGTACACGAAATACAAAAGGTAATAACACATAAAATAATAGTAGAAAAATCAAAATATTTTTTATTTCTTATTGATTTATAGGCACTTATAGATAAATCAAGAACAACAAATAGTCGAAAAAACATAAAACTTTCAATTTTATTTAATTTAATATTCAAATATTGTACGTATATTTATGTCTTGATGTAATAACGAGAGATGTTAATACATCTAGAAATAATAATTAGAAGTAAACTAAATTTAAATGACCAATGCTTTCTCAAAAGGTTTTTAAAATATCTATTATATATTGTCAGTATTGCTTAAAACCAAATAATCACAGTTATTAATTATGTATATAAAGTTTTTTAAAAACATTTTATACATTTAAAAATAATTTTTAGATTTGAAGTAATAAAATCGTTCTTTCCTATACCATAAAATATTTAACAATGCGTTTACTTTTTCGGATCAGACACTTCTTACCTTAAGTTTAGTTTAGAATTAAAGTCTCACTCTTAAAAATAAATTTTCTTTCTGTATATTTTGTAGTAATCGATTAAGTATTTCACTCATCCTATTTCGTAAATAATTTTTATTCCCTTACTTTCTTTCTAATATATACAAGGCGTGCTCAAAAAATACCGAAACATTATGTTTCGTGAATAAGTAAATGAAGTTAGGGAGGGGTGATATGGGGCGCAGTCATGAAGACTAATCTAATGCCCATGCAGGATTTTTTTTTCTGCTGCAAAAGCTGTTAATCACTAGCAGACCGTCAATGAGTGAGGAAATATGAGTACCGTCGGATTTTCGTATTTCGCAAAATGATAGAAAACTTCGAACAACGTTATTACGTTAAATTTTGTACAAAGTTTGGACAAAGTGAAAAAGAAACGAATCAATAAATCAATTTCCCAGTGGAAACGAAACAATAAACCAAGAGAGAAGGAACCATATGGAAGTTGATTAATGCTAGATTGTTGTATCTGAATATACGAGTATTTTTTTTTATGAATAGAGGTCAGATATTTTTGAACACACCTTGTATTAAATTTCCTTTTATAATTTATCGTTTATTTAAAAAGAATTAAGGTTTCAAAGTTAAATTCAATTAAAATGATAATTTTGAACCTTTTCATAAATTTGAATTTTTGGTTGATGGTAGAGAGAGTGGGCTGAAGTTATAAACGAAGACTTCGGTATCATACCTGAGCTGAGTGAGGAACTCTTGGAGTGAACATAGAGATGATCTATAAAGGGTCTATGAGCCGAGCTCTCACATAAAGTATCACTCAAAACTCGAACCCGATTGGTTCATTACAGATTATTTATAATATTGAAATTAGAATCAGACATATGTAGGTAGTAAAACCAAAGGCTTGATCAAATATTTATCTCGTGTTTTGTTTATCTTAATAAACTCAAGTACAGTTAATACCTCGTTTGAATTTATTTAGGACTGCATTGATTAGCGACTCTTTACATAGAGATAATAATGGCAAGAGAAGAAAGTAATCCTGGGACATTACAATTTCTAAGTAAAAGTAAGTAAAAACAATTCGAAATAGTTTTTATCAGTAGATTTTATGAAGTAAAATTTACCTTTTTATTATTATAAATTAATAGTAACATTATTGTCCTTCTTTTATTTTTTAAAATAGAATATTACCAAATACTTATGATTACTTATAAGAAGAAGATTAAAAACTTATTTTCATTTTCTAATTAATTTAGACATAAACATATTCGTTAAATGTATTTATAACTATGCGATTTACATTTTAGAAACTCTGAATCGTTATTAATTTTTTAATATTTTTAAGAGTCACAATCTATCGATTTGCTCCTAACATCTAGGAAAATTAAACTTGGAAAACAATATTTCTAATTAATTTTTGAATTCCTATAAAAATCCTTTTCCTAAAGTAAGGTATAATTAATTTCATTGAGTTATTTTTATCCTGATTCTTAAAACACTATATTAAGAAATAGATAGACAATTAAGGAATAGTATTCACTCTGCTTCTTCTATTCCGTTCAATAATGTGAAATTTTATAATAAATTTTGAGTTGAACTTGTCATACTTCTAAGTCAAATGACTTTTCCAGAAAATGAATATTTTTTTAAAAAATATTTTACATTTTTTCTTCAAACCCTTAGTATTATTAATTCAAGTAAGTCAATAGAATTAATAGACCTCGTAGAAAAACCAATAATTACACACGAATCATTCACTGAATATTTCTGGGTGGAAAAAAAATACTTATCTGGATATTTATAGATCAATAATTATTTAATGCACATTACTTTTTAATACAAGATACATGCTATTTTTTCAAGAGTTTTAAATTCAAAAAAAGAAGAAAAAGTTTCTGCATTTTTCTGCTTGCTTTCATCTAAGTTTTATATCATGTTTCTTTCCTTAATTTTTTTTTTATTTACCGTCAAGCTCTTCTAAGAAAATTTAAAATAATTACAATTAAGGTGAAAAAATTTACCATCCAAGGCTCCTCCTTTATCAAAAGGTATCTCTTCTTCAAATTCTATGCTATCGATGTCGTTTTCACCATTATCGTCATCATCTACATCGCCAGTTGGCATGGCTTGCATAACTTTCAGACATGTTCCCAAGACTACAAAGCCTAATAAAAGTAGCGAAAATTTTGAAGGGAACATTTTTCACCTTTTCTAGGGACTTCTAAAAAATAAGTAGAACAAAGTTAGATATTAATTTAAAACGTTTTAAACGTATAAACTGAAATTTATAGCAATTATATAGATTTGTAAAATAAAATAATTACAGTGTCATATATATTTCTTGGAAGTATTTTGTACTTTTAAAATTTCAATGCAGTATTTAATAGATTATAGTCTTGACAATGTTTCATTCCAAAATAAAAGTTTTACTACACATCGCATGTTCCTTAGATGCCATAAAGTCCGTTGGAAATCCAAAGGATATCTTGCAGAGGTATATTTGGTATCAATGAGTTATATACATGGTTATATGAGTTTATTTTACTTAAAATATAAACAATACTTTTTAAGAGTTAACCTTTTAAAAATCGCACAACCCTTGTTTAAATAATGTAGCTTTGAAATGCTTAAGTTATTAAGAAAAATTTAGTTTTAATTCCTAACATAATTTTAAAAGAATTAGATTTGGAACTTATATTTATTACTTTATTTTAGTTAAAATTGAATTTTGAGGCATATATTCGTATTTTACTTAACATCCAATTTTGGGACTCATAATTCAATTTATTATTCTAATAAAAAAACTTAAAAGAAAGTCTTCTACAGGCAGGAATAAAAAGGACCAATTATATGACGTAAATTATCATTTAAAAGGCAAGGAATTCAAAGAGATGAACTAACATATGCTTTAATAAATACTTGCCAAATTATTAAAAATAATTACAAAATAAATGTATTTTTTTGCTTTAAATTCTTATTAATTTAGTTTTAAAATTCTTATAAACTTTGTAGTGATGACATTTTTCTGATAAATATGTATTTAATTGTGTTTTGTTATTTTCACACACCTTTTATTAGCCACCCTAGGGGCTGTTGTTTTAGTTAACCCAAAAATGTCGTACCTGACTACTTTAAAAAAAATTATCTTGTTTTTGAGTATATTTTTGATGTCTGCTTTCACCAGTAATGGATTGAAATAAAATATTTGTAAAATATGTCTCTTACCTGCTTTCAACACTATTGAACTCAGTTTTCCAAAATGCGTCGAGAAAAATTTCCCCCAATTATTTTATTGGATCGATGTGAAACAAATATAAAAATTAAGTATTTTATTTACTTATCGATTTATGTATTACATTAAATCATATGTAAACTGGAATCAAGATTTGTCTGAAAATATATAAGATTATTCAGAATTTTAATTATAATTGAATAATGGCTATGAGGCCGCCATTTTTTTAGCCACCCGAGGGGCTATTATTTCAGGTGAAGCACATTTGGAGTACCAGAATTACTTTTCAATTTTGTATCGTTTTCTTCGATTTTAATTACATTTAGCTTAAATGTATTCAATTTAATAATTTTTCGTTTGCTTTTATTTTAATAACATATAGCTGATGTGATATTCAATTTAATAATTTATTGTTTTATTAATTTTAATTACATTTATCTTAAATGTATCCAATTTAATAATTTATATTTAATTTTAATATCGGTAAAGCTTTCTGTTGTTCATTTCTCTATATTTTATCGTTAATTTTAATTTTTATATTTAATTGAGTAATTTAATTATTATAAAAAATAGCGCACCTTGGGTGTCTAAATCTGTTCTTTGCAAAACTTCGCACAGAACTTTTTGAATTTTACTTATTTGAGCTGCGCTACAAATACGTAACTCTGTTCATAAGCAGTTCGTGCCCTTCGGATACACATTTGCTAGTTGTAAATTTTTGTCCCAAAAACATTGCTCCCTTCGGTACCAGAATTCAAGGTGAAACTACGGTTCACAAATGGCATTGAGCCGATGAACGACATTGGCTTTCTTTCACGCACCTTGAAAAGCAAGGCGTATGCATTTCATAATATCTCTATCGTGCTGCCATCTATATACTACTCACTCATGTTTTCCATAATATTTTCGTAAAAATGCAGATTAAATTTTCTTCTCTTTACGTATCAAAAATTTTATAACAGTTTATTAAGCCATTTTTTTTTTTTTTTTTAGAAAAATTAATCAAAAATTTATATTTTGTTTGGTGCCTTCATAATGTAAAACTAATACTTTTAGAGAAAAAAAAATTAATTCTTCATCCTTTTATTTTAAACAATATATCAATTATTAGAATGAAAAACATATAACCCCAAATTATAAATAAATTATATATATATATATATATATATATATATATATATATCATTAATCAAATTCTCTAAGATGTCTCATTTCACGTGCAAAACGTCCATTAGAAGTACATTACATTTTATACTTACTGGGTTATGATATCAAACAGAATGATTTGATTCCTTAAAATTCTACATTAACTTAACACAAACTTAATTTATTTATTAATTAGTGTATCTAATATCAATTAATTATAAAATTGTTTTGAGTAATCAGACCAAAATATGGTACGAAATTAAGCAGACAATTAAATTCGTTTTTGTCTACATTTCATTTGAATAACTCTGTACGCATATTTAATGGAACTTTGTTAAATTAACGTTGGAAATGAAATTTGAGCAAGTATGTGATGGATGAATAAAAGTTAATAAATAAATATGAGTCTGCATATTCCTAGGATTGCAAATAATTAGCATTTCTTCTGCAGAAATTTTTACTGTGCTGAAACAATAAATAAGGTAAATGTTTCAAATTTATAATTATAGGCAAATAATTAAATAGATATAAGCAAATAATTTTTAGGTGTTATTCTTTTATAATTGATCTATTCGTGCAAAGAATACGATAGCTATATATTTTAATGGTTAGCCTAAAAATTGAACCTGAGACTGTATATATATATATAACACATCAATCAATAACTCCCGAGACTAACCCAGAGATGGCGCTCGTAGTAAACCAGTAACCAGGTCTTTCTAGAGTAC
>BMAW01030489.1:1106565-1130075 GCA_019974015.1 Nephila pilipes | reverse complement strand
ATATTTAAAATGCTTCGATTCTAATCAGTTTCAAGTGGTATCGATGTCCTATTACAAATTGAGAATATCGATAACATTTTAAATGCTGAGGAACAATATCACATGCTAAGAAGATTTCTGCATAAATCTAAAATGCAAGGTAACATCGAATAATGCACATGTAATTATACTTTTCATTAAAAATTCATAAATTGCTATTATTATTTATTTTTTACTTGAAAGAAAATTTTAAATTTAACTCATATTTATGAAAACGAATCGTTTCGTTCTGACAAATGAGAATTCATTCAGATGGACACACTCCGTTCTGTAACTTCCCCAACCTAATACAGATTTTCCTCTTTAGTATCAAAGACTGAAACGCAGAGTTATGAATATAAGCTTCTTCATCACGACTCGACGAAAATAAAAGATCCTCTTTCATCCGCTAAGTACCTATTATCTCACATCTCGCCGAAAGAAGAGAAAGTTTATTTTCGTCAAGTGCTATATGAATATCAATTGTAAAGTGATGCGAGATCTTATCGCATCCGCCGAGAGGAAACGCAGTTGGGATCGCTGACTTTCACCGAAGGGATGCTTCCCGCTTCCCTACCCTGCTCTTCCACGGACATCCTCTTCGCCTCGTCATCGTCGCTGCTTCGCTGAATTAACCCCAAACGACGACGAAGATGAAGAGGAAGTAATGTGTTGTGGTTCTAGATTTCCTAATTGGCACTCTTAGTGACATACTGAAAAATCTGCTGCGACACAAATGTACATGAACACGATAAAGAAATTTAGTTCTGAGATACTCGGACACAAATTTTAAAACCAGACGATTTTAAGAATGAGTACATCTAGAAATGTGCATTATAATAATAATGGGTTAATGCATTTTTTAAAGAAAATTATTCTTTTTGAGAGCTTTCTTGATTATGCAGCGATTTAGTAGTTAATGGGTAATGGAAGTGAGGCATCTCTGAAATAAAACTGCTGCTCCGCGCTAAACGAAGTTTGCTCTTCGGTGGATATGGAAATTAATGACTATTTGTTAATGATACCAACATACGTGTTATCCTTATCGCTTGATAATTAGGCTAAAATATAAGGCCCATAGCGATTAAACTATTGATTAGGTTTCATGAGTGAAGTTAATTATTATATAACGAAAATATTTTTAACTAAATAAGTAATTTATTTTATTATGAGAGGCAATTATTTTCATTCTGATAAGAAGATTTAAAAAAGAGGGTTTCTTTTGTCACTTCTGGGTAATGGTTCTCTTTTCCTAAACTGAATTCTGAAATCATCGCATTAAAATGTATATCATTTCTCAAGGTCATTTTTATTAATATTTTTATTAATGTTGCACTTGAAGGTACACATAAGAGTTATTCGCGATGGAACTCGTAATTCTGAACTTTGGTCATGAGACGAGGACGACACCTGAGCTGGCACATCCTCCAAGATTCCACACCACTCTATCGGAAGGACTTGTGATCTCGGCAGATTTAACGTGCATCAGCAATATTACACGGTGGATTATTAATAGACATCAGAGCTCGAACCTATGACTGGACGGAAACAACGCCGGTTGCGAGTTTGCTACCATGACCACTAGGCTACCGCGGCCATTGTTCGCAGTTTTACATATTTATATTTGGCTCTTCATACATCTTAACTACAATACTCCTGTTGTTGTCTCTGTGTAATTCATTTTTACAAAATTTGTTTTAAGTACTGTTAATCATATTTTTGAAATGAAATAATACGTGTTAAATTGAATATAATTAAATGTTACATTCTTATATTAATTTTATTTATTACAAATTCAATTATGAAAATTTTTCAGAATTCGCTTTTCAATGCCGAAGTTCTGAATTTTTTTTTTTTTTTTTTTTGAAAATTATTAAACAATGCCTAATATCGTTGGTATTATCTGTTCTTAAATTTAGAAAATTATTATAATTCGTATCTAAATGACGATAATAGAATCCGAAAATTAATATCAATTATTATATGTGTTAGTATATATTCTAAAAATCTGAAATTTTGATATTCACTTCATATATATCCTACATTTCCTCAATCTATAGATCTCTTAAGTTTTAAAATCAACTCGTAGAATATATATTTGCAAATATATTTCATAATTCAGACGTTTTATTTTATTAAATACTCTTGTCTGATGAAAAGCATTTGCATATATGGAATTAATGAATATTAAATATATAAAACTCAATTATTAGCTTTAATTTGAATTTTCTAGAGCTGAGTCTATTGAAAGTAAAGAATAATCACTGGTACCGGTCAGCTATAAACTGGAATGAAAAATCAAAACACTTATTTATTATTTTTAAACAGATAGCCTGTAAAGGTAATCTAATTGGTCTCATATTCCAAGAGTGATAAGCTCCTGATCAATAATTGATAGAATGAGTTTCTTTTGATTATTTATTTGAATTCGGTTAATTGTAATACATCAAATTTGTTGGATGTAATTAGATAACGTTTAAGAAACAGCCGAAAAATTATGGTCAGTCCTTTTTAACGCCATCGGCCATCTAGATCATCAGGAGCGAAGTTTTGAATGAGTTCAAATTTAAAAATTATAATTTGTTTGATGTATGTTTGTCTTTGATTTCCCAAAAGGACCCATTTATGACATATTTGGATGTTCTCATATTTATTTATTCTAATATCATATTCCAGGTGTATATATTATATTCATAGAAATTTATCTAAAGTTTACATAGATTTCTTTTCAATTGACTGACACTCCAGAGATATGACAATCATTAATATGTTCAAAAAGATTCAAATTTCCTAAAATATTCTGGTAATAGTATTGTTTGAAAATATTACATTCGTTTGAATATTTTAATCAGAGTCCCTTAAGTAACGTCTTATTAGATTTTTGATAAATTAGTACAGTCTTGTTAAAATATTAATAACATAATATACTTAACCGGTATCAAAAAAATGTTTTCCCTCCCTGAAATCTGCTAATATTTACATGTAAAAGAATATGTGTGCTTGCCAGATTAAGGAAAATTTTCATTCTATAGAAATGTAAATTATCCATTAAATGTTCTTCATTGTTCTTTTGAGAAAAGTATGGTTTATTAGATTTTTTTAAAAAAAATACAATCTCTGTTTATTTACTTTATCTGTGTTCTTTTAATTACTAAGTTGGATGCTTCAGATTATTGTTAGTTTCAAATAATTTCTATTATCGTCTCAGTCAAATCTCTCTGCAACCTAGTTTTAAAACAGCTTACTTTTTAACATTTCTTATTTCTTTCTTTAAAACCATTTAGAAATTCTAAAGGTAAGAAAAAAGTGCTAATTCTGTACCAAGGAGACCAAATGTTACCAAATTAAAACAAATAGACCGATGTACAAAATAATAAGTGAGATAAAATGTATGAAAAAAACTTGCGTTGAGTTGTAACTTATGCAACTATGTTACATTACTTTATTGCAAAGAAACTGGAATCGATATTATTATTTGAAAAATATTTAATTGAAATTCTTAACATTCAATTATTAAAGAAAAATTATTTGTTTTTATCAATATACTGTACATAAATTTTGTGGTCGAAATCCAAAAAGGCAAGCTAATATAATTCAAATGAACAACAACAATTCTTTTGATTTGATTACAATAAAAAATGTGAATGTGCAAAATATTGGGTGTATAAATATGACTCCGCCTATTTTTTTGATGGTGTTAGTGGTTCTGAACACCTGAAAATAAATCGGGAAAGTTATATTTGAAAAGTATAACAATAACCTTAAAAACTTAGAGTGTGTCCTCTGGTTAATATTTAATAAAACATATGTTTTTTAGCTTAAAAACATGGCTCATTTTGGGCCAAACAAACATCATTTGCGGAAACTTATGTTATATTACTTCGGTGCAAAGAAAACTACAGGAGAAACGTATCGGTTGTTATTGGATATTTATGATGAACATACCTCATCGAATACAACTTGCAAAGAGTGGTTTCGGCGGTTTAAAAATGATTATTTCAACACGCATGAATAAGAGCATGGTTATGTAGATTTCTCATCTAAGAAATTTGAAAATATTTAATATAATTAACTAATAAATATAGAGCCTTATTCCTTTTATATACTTATTTTTTGAGTAATTACGTTTTAAAACAGAAGTATTATAAAAAAAATAATTTTCTTACCTGTAAAGTGTTTTGAAATAAAGAAGTTAACTTCAGAACTGCAAAATAAATTAAAAACTTTCTGATTACCAACCTTCCATGTAAATGTCAAGTTAGAATAACGAATATTTATCATACGTCGATTTCCCGATTTTATCTTAGAAAACTAAGAACGGAAAGAACCAATCACACAAAGCGGATAAAGACAAAAAATAATAAAGATAAATCCTCGAAGGAAATATCTATCAACATCCGATCAGATCAACTGAGAAAACTTGATAATGTTTCAGAAAAAAAATAATAAATTACCAAAATAAATGTTCTTGTGTTAAACAAATTTAAAAAACTAATGTCGTTGCGGTCTGTTTCCAAACATGATAGATATCAGCAAGAAAAAATCCTGATTGCGTCCTAGATAAATATGCCGAGGAAAGTTTTCATGTGGTTTGGAAACAATAGTAAAACTAATTGAAAGTAGTAAAAAGCATCCTGTATACCTAAATATTAACTACTTTCGATTCATAATTAACGGAATATGATATTTCATTTCCATCTAGTCTGCTGAACTATAATCTCACGGAAAGAAAAAAAAAACAATTAATTTACTCTGGAATGATATATTTCGTATTGTATTTGCACTTTTCTTGCGGGAAGAAAAAATAATAAAAATGATATATTAAACAAAATTCGAAAAAAATATTAATATAATTTTATTTTATCACATATAAATACAAAGACGTTTTAATCATATAAATTACTATAAAAACATTCAAATTCTTTGCTCCGTCATGAACCTAATTAAATGTTCTATTCTAAATACCAGTTATTTAAAATTTAACGAATCACATCGTGAGCATTATTATTTAAAATTCCACATTATATACATTTTTTTATTGATACAATGGGCTAAATCTAAGAAATAGCATTACTAGACTGATTGCATTTAGTTTCGTCATGAATTTCATCATATAACTTTCAAGGATTAGAAAAAGCTTAGCAACAACCCGTATTTTAAATGAAATATTATTGCTTTTTAATACTCTTTCCTGCCCAACCAGCGTAGCTTTTAAGTCTGCATAAAGAATAAAGTAAAAAAAAAGACAAAAACTAGATATTAAAAATTAATTAAAAAATACAACTGATATTCGAATTTCCCGATTCCTCTGAATGTAAAACTTGTTTTGTAATTTTAATAAAATATATTGGACAATGACTTTAAAATCAGTACATAAAATAACCTCTTTTGAAATTTGAACATGTAGTTTTAATCCTAATTTAATTCCTTATTTATTTATTATCTATCTTTGAATTATAGTTATATATACTATACGATTGTTTTACCTATTTTTCATTGTGCTAAACTTCTCATTTTTATGAGTACTGATATTTATATTTTTTTATGGATTGAATTCCTGAAGGCTTCCACAATTATGTAATACAATTTTAAGTATAATTTCTTGTAACTTATTCAAGAATGAAATCCTAGGAATAAACTGTTTATAAAAACTTTTGAGAATACTTAGAAATCTTCATTTATATTTATTTCCTTAAATAAACATCTTATACCAAGAAATCGTAAGATAACGTACCTCTTCAAAGAAGAGTGATTTGTTTCATTTGAAATTCGAAACTTAACATCAGTTAAAAATGCTGTTTCAAGTTTCATAGCCTGCTAGTTTCTAACACAAATTTCCTCGGTTAAGATAATAATCAATTAATTCGAAAGTAAAATGCTTTTAACGCCAAAAAATCGTCTGAACCATTACAATAAAGTGCAATTTATTTTATAAAGAACTGTTAAAACATAATAGATATTTCTATTTCTAGAAAAATTGAATAACTTTCTTCATTATTATTCGAATAATTTGAAGTTGTAAAATTAATTATTTAACAAAAATTGCTATTTAACAGTATAAATTTTAATTTAATTTTTTGAATGATTAATAGAGAAAAGAACTTTTTATTTGCATGTTTGTCTAATAACAAGCAAATATTGTGACAGTACAAACAAAAAATTGCTTGGTTCTAGCACCTGTTCTTAACAAAATGAGTTTGAAAAAGCGTCCTGTACAAAGTGTACTTCATATGTATGTATAGCAACTGCACCTGCAGAGGTCTATTAGTAAGCTACCGCAGGTGTTATGGATCGACACATAACTTACGCAAACACACGTAAATGAAATTTCGATACATGTAATTTTTTTATCAGTGATACAACGCTTACAAAAATTCCGTTTTCACATTTACGTGAAATCCTTTAATCTTACAAATGAACCATAATTAATGTAGTATAATAAAAATACGTTGAGAGGCATTTTCCAGATCCTGGAAAATATTGATCTCAGTTAGATTCTAAACATAAAAACAAACATCATTTTTTCAACACTGGAGTTGATATTTTATATAGGACAATGGATTTTCCTATTAAATTATTTTGAAAAGGAAAAGAAGAATTTTGGTTTATAAAAAACGTTTTTAACTATACAAAATGTATCTAAAGTCAAAAATATTAAAACGCGACTTTTGATATAATTAAAAACATGCTTAGAGCATATTGTTCTAATTGCTTATAAAGATGGCTACAGAGTCATATAAATCAATGAAATGATTACAACATGTAAGAAATTTTTTAAAATATTTTACTCCTCATCATTGAAAAATTTAAATTATAAGACTTAAGAAACTCTTATAGATTATCCCTTTAATTATTAATGTGACAAATATGTTTAAATATTTTCATTTAATAATACTTGTACTCGTGAAAAACACGTGAAAATAGATTTTTTTTTCTTCTTACATCTGTCACTTGATATTTTTTGTATGTAGAGTAGCATAAAAAACTGACATTGAGGACTCTGTCACATTTGTAAACATTTCACAAGCTATATTTATTGAAGGTTAATTTGAGTAGAGTGCATATTAATATAAAGACTTGCTAAAATTCAACCTTTATCACCATAAAACATGCTAATTTTTATAACAAACATACTGAAAGCAAATCGCGAATTCTGGATTTTGCAACATAGTTAATATATATTGTTTTCTATTTTTCATTGAATATATTACAACACTAACTTTTTACCAGGAAATGAAAGTAAAGATTGTGTAATTCTTTCTTGAAATCCTCATTTAAATCTAAATATTTACGATATTATATATATATATATATATATATATATAAATTTAAAAATATTAAATTAAGTTTTTTTTAAATCCAAAAATCTAAAAAAGTAATATTTATAAAGTCTTAAATATAAAATTATTTTAAAAAGTAAACTAAAGAAAATATGATATTATTATTATATAGTAAGAGAAAGATATATATATATATATATATATATATATATATGCTTATATTTTCAGAAAAAGAAGAAAATTGAAAAGGGAAATCTTTGAAAATGAACAAAAGGGAAATAAAGCTATGTAATACTATCTCTAGATTAAGAAAGAGGTACACTGTTTAAACATGCTTTAAAGATCAAACCTTCGCAATAAGTAACAGCTCTATTAAACAAAAGGCACTGCCAAAAATATTAAAATGAGGAAACTAAAGAAGAGGAAGAAGCTCTGAAAATCTATAACTTATATCAAAACTCAAAGAAACTACAAAATAAAAAAAAAACAAGACGTAATACAAAAAACCTAATTTAGAAATAGATTTAGAATAAAATTTACTCATCTTTAAACAATATATTACGCCATTTTAGCCGTATATTTATACTTACTGCCAAAAACTCAAATCGTTAAACATAATGGTAGTGTCACCCTCTATGAATCAGACTTAGAATTAAGCAAAATTCGTTTTAAAATTCGAAAAATTTGTAAAAAAATTCCTTTTTGTTGCCTTTGACTTCCATATATTTATGTATTATCCACTAAATTGGTTAAAATATAGTGGATTACTTGTCGTTTGGAATACATTTACAGAATAATCAAATAAATAGGATAACTTTTTAATCCTGGGTATACATTACAAGGAACAAAAAACAAACAAACAAAAATTTTAAAAATCAACAAATAAAATAAAAAAAAAAAAAAAATCTAAATGTATCTACGTCTACAACTATTATTTGAAGCGATTATCGCTCAGTGGACATGACAACATATTTTAAAGCCTAGCAAAAAGATAATGCATCTGTCGTAAAAATGTATTTGATAATATTTATTCTATTTGCAAAAAGAAACATCTGCCATGGTACCTGCAATAGATGTTATATTTTGGATTTTTGATGCATCTATAGAGCTATTATAAAAAAGTCTCGGAAACCATGGTTTACTATTTCATTAAACAATCATGTGTAATATGAATTGGTAAATTTTTATCTTAGAATATAAATTTAATAGCATATATCTCACTTGGAAGATCCGTGAAATGTAAATCTGGAGATAAACACTATTTTTTTTTCTCTATTAATGTGCAAACTGTGATACGTGTGCATTACATTGTTTTAACCTTATTTTAGTATTTTTAAATGCATTGACCCAGAGTTTGCTAAGACGCATTGTAGAAACTTTCTGTTTAAAATTTCTGTGATAAAAATTTATCTGCCAATCTTTTTGTTTTTTCTTAGAGAATTTCCTGTCCAGCCGATTTTAAAATCAAAATGGTTGGGGGTCTTCTATGGAAGATTCCTCTCGATTCTGAGAACTTTGATTTGTTTTATATTTAAAGGTTTTAGTTGATTCTCCAACCTTTAATTTACAATGTAACAATTAGAGTAAAAATTATTGCAAATACTATTATTAGTTAATTTGATAAAATCTTCAGCTCTCGGATCATAATGCTTATAGAAGCCATACCTTTAAAACCATAAATTTGTTTCAAAGCCTTATTTTTCATTTGATTCATTACTAAAACATTTAGGGATAATAGACTTTCTTGCTCCATTGTCCTCAAAAAAAATTAATCAGTCAATCAACTGAAACATTTGGATTCTCTTTCAATAAGTATATTCATAAATATTTGTTGGAAGATTACCGTGGGAGTGGAAATCCAGCCAACAAATAAGAAATGTATAGATTGTTTTATCTAAGAGTTTCACAGCCTCACTTTTTTTCAGAACTTAAGTTTCAATAATAGTAAATTGAGGGGTTTTATTCAGGTTATTTTGCAATTTTCTACTAATAATATCGAGGATCTAATCGAAGCAGTAAGTAAAAATGTTAACGGTATAGCACTCTATTTCTATTTCCATTGTTCTATTTCTTATTGGTCGATTTATCTATCCCATTTTAAGAATCATTCTTTCATTTATTTTTGTTACAATAGAATTGGATTCAATAACTATGTACAGGTTCAACAATTTTAATCGTATGGTACTTAAGGTCGCACCAAGAAATATACGAATATCCACAAACTTGTATTAAGAGTGATTCTATGGAGCGACACAATTGAGAAACTTAACACATTATATGAGTGTAAATGCAGTAATTGTGTCGATAATAATTCTCGTTTTAACAGTATCACATGAAGTTAACAATAGTTGAGGGAACAAGGTTAGTTCTTCCAATCAAAATATGAAATTATTGGTACTGAAACAGATCTATTATTGTATACGATCTAGTTAATATTTTTTGCTGTTTTATTTTCTTTTCCTTTACTTTGAAGTATCGTGAAAAAATTATTACGAAGAAATAACCGAGATGACGGGATAAATTATATTCTGCATATAAATTGATCCTTAAGTTCCTATTGTTGTAAATTAGAGCTATTAAAGTTAATTTGTTTAGTTTCATGGAGTCATAGATTGAAGTAATATTCAGTAAGCAGAAGAACGAGTTCAGTCTGGAGTTCTACAATTATGGCTTCAAAGCTTCAAGAAACACCATGAGAAACATATAACTCTGGATAATGACTACCCAGAAAAGTCTTAAAAATAATCAATAAAATTTATCTCAACCTCGCTTATTTTTAATACTAATTAACATTTTACGATACTTCGGGTTGCTTCAATTTGCGACTGACTTCTTGAAGCCTAACAAATCAACATTAATAGCTGTCGTTTATAACATTATGTACATAAAGATTAATTAATATTCAGAATAAAATTCATCCAGATATCTATAGGTTATTTCTTGGTTTATATAATAATTAAAATTTTACGATACTCATCGTATTTTTGTTTATTTGGATGCTACTTATGAACTCGTGCAAGTTTATTACTTCTGTGTTCTTTAGAATCATATATTTGTGTTGATTCTTTCCTCTCTTTCTACTTTAATCCTATCTAAACTTTTGATATTTTGAATTTCCATGTATAACAGCTTATACTGATAAGTTATATTCTATATTTAATCTTATCAATGAATTGGAAGCTTTTTTGTGTATATTTTACTTGTATTTTGGCCATAAATTTTCCCATTTTTATTCCCATGCATATATTATAATTGAAGTAATATATAATAAAACTAATATATTTCTGTAAATATTAGTTTTAACGTTTTGTTTCTTTTCATGTAATAATATTGCATTTTTCTAACTTCAATTCCAACTTGAAATCTTATATATATTATTTACATCTATAATACTCTATCTACATTTAGGTTTGATTTTTTTTTTTTTTTTTGAGATTTTGTGAATAGTTAATTGTGGTAAATATCACAGCGAAATATATTTCAAAACTACTTAATTTCAGAATGAAAAACTGAGAAAATTCTTACTTCATATTTTAAATGTATATTTATTTTTACTTCAAAGGAAACTTATTTATTGATTCTTTTCTAGAATTTTCGTGTGTAATTCGCTTTATTTTTATAGTAATGCTCTATAGTTTTCGCTTTATGTTTATAGTAATATTATTTTGATGTAAACAAAGTTGTAAACTGTGTGCAAAAGTATAGAGAACTGTTAGTGTTTCCCAACAACTTCTCGAAAATTTAATTAGATTCCATCTTTATACCATTGACCTAATCTAAAACCTAACCTTAAAGGTCCTTAACTGTTTCATCCAATAAAAATATCACTTTCACTCGCATTTCGAAGCGAAAACATCTGTGTTCAATGTCTACCAGAGCCTCAAGCATCATCTTTAACCAAACAAACACGACCTTGACTGGAAAGATCCACGTATATCTCTCATTCCGCAATGGAAACTTCTAGACAACTCATTTTCTACCTATTCCTGTGTGTCTTGGAACGCAAACACGTGTATCAGTCACAAGGTTGTACGGAAACAAGAGAGATCTGTTTTTCCATGTGCAGCATAACAGTAACTTTATCAATGATGGGAAAAAGGAAATCAAGGAAACGGAAGAAAAGAGATACATCATGGCATCCGGTGGATTTGCAATGAGATGGGTAGAGATAAAGGTTGCTAAATATACCGGTGGGGCTTAAAATAATCTTATTAAATATGATGCTTTGTTTTTTTATATTTGTTTTCAAGGAAGTATAAAGTAGTTATTTTTTTTAAAAAACTGTAAATTATCACATAAGAGCATGTATTTAAGCAATAATTCAAAAATTAATTATGATAAAAAAAAAACACAAATGAAGAATTTAATAAAAAAAAAACAAGATAAAATCTAAAATATTTATTTGAATAAAATGAAACCTTCTGTTTGTAAAAAAACTTTTATTTGACGCTTTCGAAACCATATGATTGCTAAAATAGCACATAAAAGTATCGTATTCTTAGCTACTACTAAGAAATGAAATATAAGTAGAATTATAAGATGTTTAAATATCTTGCGCAATTTTTTGATGTCTTAAAAATAATTTAAACACATAACTTTTTTGTGCCAGTTTTGCCAAACATTTTACACTTAATGAAACAGTTACATATGGTCACAATATGTTAACTGTTAACCAAAAGTGTGAGAATAAATGCTTCCAACTATTAAGAAAACCCAATGAATAAAAGTGAAAAAACACTTGAGTAATGTATATATATATAAATTGAGAAGGATTTTGAAGTTCCAAAACTAATATCAACAAGCACATTGCTAGACGTTAAAAATGATGCGCCAGGAAGGAAAGCACATAACAAAATCTTGTTCATTATACATATACAATATAACAGAGGAAGACATGAATACCCAGAATGGCCTACTTTAGCCACTTACCTTCTGTAATCCGAATGGACATCGAGCCAAATTGAGCTTTGATGACTAAGTTGGGTAGGTTTCAATTCTATGCAAGAGTCCAAAGGCTTCAATTCTATGCAAGAGTCCAAAGGCTTCAATTCTATGCAAGAGCTCAATCATAATGGCTGAACCATTCAATCATAATGGTTCAATCATAATCTCATTTTCTCTTCTCACATGTCATTTCCAGAAATTCTCAATAAGAGACAGATTTGTTGAACTTGCTGGCTAGGGGAATATATGGGTATGTATTGTTGAAAATAGCATCAGTAAAGCCTCTAAAATAGGGCACAGACACGGACCTTAACCAGTAACAGGTCAGGTGAAAAAGTAGGATATAACAGGTGTCGTGCGGTCTCAGAGACCTCGCTTCGTTATAATTTTTTAATACTCATTACATTAAAATATAATCCTGATGTTTCACTTGAATGTCCTTTGAACTTTGATCTTTCAGGGGAAAAAAATTTACATTTTGAAGCAAAATAAAAAAAATTTGAGAAGATTTTGTTGGAGCCTTAGGTTTTTCGATGAAAATCATGTGCTGCAGTAAATTTTATAAAATTATGAATAAAAACAAATTTACTATGTGCTGATTATTGTGTTTTATTTATTTAAAATATAATACAAATTTCAATTGGAGAAAATTCTTCAGCACAATGCAGAATAGTTTTGAGAGTACCTGAACTATTAGTTTTTTAGAGATTTCCTAGAAGCAAACACTTTAGATCTCCTTATTTAGCACACTCATTGCATAATTTTTACGTCCATTCTAAACAAACAAGGGTTTGGTAGGATAAACACAAAAATGTAGTCTTTATAAACGATATGCTTCACTTTTTTAAATTTTTTTTTGTTTCTATGTATTTCTCCACGTTCTGAGACTCCCCTCCCCTCTCAGTTCATCAATATTGGTGCTATCAACTTCACCTTTAATTGGATCATAGAAGTTTTTCTCATAGTTTCAATCCCTAAATTTGTTCATTTTATAGTTATGCGTAAGAGTTCGATGATATAATTAGTTTTATTATAATAGAATCCATTCTGTAGGACTAATTATGTAATAAGGGTGATAGGAGACACATCATGAGTGACCCGGGAGATTGTATGTCCTTTATTACGGGTTAAAAAGTCTGAAATGTAACAGCGGTTGTCTAAAGTGCGGACTGTAAGAACCAGAGGTAAACGAGATGTGTATCCAATGGTACCACATACCATCTCTTAAGGTTCTGGATCCGAGTGATGGTGAATGCTAGTTGGAAACGTTCTTTCTTCTTAGTAACTTCACACTCCTCCATCAGGATGAAGTACGTAGAGCCGAGATTCGCCTGAACAGTTGACATAACGTTAGTGTCAATAATCGACCCCACTGCAGGCAACATGTCTGTTCTCTCAAGTGTTAGCAGTCGGGGCTCGTTCAGACCCTAAATGGAGTTTTGTATGAATTTTCTGCACCTATCGATTCCATATTGGCATGTGTTCATGACCAACATAAGCAGAAATATTGCATACCTCAATTTTTGAAGGACACAATCCTGCCGCGGTCAAATTATGATACGTGCAGGTAGGAATTTCTCTTTTCATGAGGCGTTTCATGACCTTTGCTCACACAACCAAAATTCGAATGCGACTTCCAAGAGTCTCATCACCCACTATACAATCATTTCTTTTATAAAGATTGTAAATTATTCATACCTGCGTGGCTCAAATGCGTTTATGATTTGCAAATTCAATTGTGTTGTATATTTCGTGCAAATTTGACACATATTGCGTGCAAGTTTTTTCCCCTTCTTCATGATATAGCAATTTTAAAAGCCAGGAGTATATTTTTTAACAATCCTTTTAACATATTTATAATTTAATGCATTTTCATTTCTGTTACTTTAATATCTATTTTCAGTTTCCTGCAATGAACATGAAAATTTCTGTTTAAAATTATTTAAACTATTGAATACTTACCCTTTTTTTCAGTATTTTCACACTTTTTTGTGATATGTAATCAGCTATTCTGATCAAACTGCTATAGAACGATAAAATAAACTCGGTCAAAAATCTGTACTTCTATTGTTAAAACTGTCTTAACTGCTTGAATAGTATATCACAAAATAATTCCATTTCAACAGATTACACACAAAAAATATTTTTATTCGTAAGAATTTAGAACAATTAATGAATTTTTCTACTTTGTGTTTTCAATCGAAATGAATTCCAATTTTGTCGAATTTCGCATTGAACAATTTAATCAAAATTAAGATCCATCTACCAAATAAACACTTTTAGTAAATATCAAAATTGTATCTAAAAATCGTATTGTTGCTTTTCAGAGGAAGGCTTATACTAATCTTTTTAATAGAATTTCACCCATGTACAAATTTAAGATATGTAAGAGTTTACAAAATAAGAATTATTGCAAAGGTTTTGTTCCTATATTTTTACTAATAAAAATATATTAATTACCAATCCAAATACGCTGGAAAAATATAATTGATCAGGAAATTGCAACAAAAATAAAATATTCATATTTTAATTATTTGATATCAACCATCTTATTCTTAATATTGTTCACAAAAAAATGATTTTCAAAAAAAAAAAAAAAAAAAAAAAAATGCTGATTACAAATCGTTTGTTGAAATTATATTTTTATTGATTATAGCATCAGTTTATTAGAGAATTCAAAAAAAGGATAATCATTATTTTATCGTTAGTATTTCAAAAAAGTATCTAAAACAAAACCATTCTTCAAAAATGTGGAAAATAATAATTATCGCAGTTACTATTTTTATAAATTAGAGTAATCTTAATCTCTACCTGTAGGTATATAATATTAAGTATGTATAATATTTCTTTACTTACACACTTAACATAATAAACAAACATGTACGTTTTTTAGGAAAATTAGATAAGTTTCTAATGATAAAGATAGATAAGTAATACTAGCAAAATTAAATTTTATAATTTTACAAAATTACATCGGTTGATACCTACTTTCTTTCCACAAAATATTAACTCCCTAAAAATGCTGAATAGAAATTAATCTTCTTGATTTTATATATAGTGGTGGCCAAAATTGTGGACACTTTTGGAAATTTTTACGTGTTTTAACTTTGTATGCTTATAGAAAATGTTACATTTCACAAAATGCATAGCCGTATATATCATTTTAAAAAGATTTAATACTGATTCCAATACACAAAAGTATAATTGAAATATTTGTAGTTCAATAAAAGTTAAGCTGAAGTAATTATCGATATACATTAGATACTGATGATTTCAATGTGTTATCAATACTTAGTAGGGTAGCCTTTATTTTTTATTACAGCTTCACATCGATGCTTCATTGAGCTGACGATAGTTTTAAGTTCTTCCTTCGTTATTACATGATGCCAGGAAACAATTATAGCCACATTTAGTTCCCTTTTATTTAATGTGCACTTCTTTCGGATAAGAGTTTTAAAACGGTGCCTCAAATTTTCGATAGGATTGAGGTCAGGACTGTTTCCTGGCCAGGACAGTTCAATGTTCTTTGTATGAATCCATTCTATTGATAATTTTGCTGTGTGACAGGGAGCATAATCCTGCTGAAAAATAATGAAGCATTGTAGGGAGAGAGATCCCTGATAGACGATGGAATATTTGGGTCTAGAATAATGTCAATGTTTTTTCTGACAATCCCATAATGAATATTTCAGTATCCCATCGATGACATGAAGGCGACCAATACCATCTGCTGACATGCATAACCAAATCATAACACTAAGTAGATATTTCACAGTTGCCTGAATGCAATCAGAATGTAACTCAACCCCTATTCTACGCCTTACATATTTTCACTCATCACTACCGAATATCGATATCTTAGTTTCATCACTCCATATAACTTGCAACCACTGAACATTTGTCGAATTAATGTGTTCTTTTGCCCGTTGCAGTATTTTTTGCGCTATTGTAAATAGAGATAAAACATTTTTCGTGTAATTCTACCTCTCTGTCCATAATCTGTTACTCTTCTCCTGATAGTTCTTGAACTGACAGAAACATCAGCTTCATTAAGATAACTTCTGATGGCTGTTGATGACATTCCTCTATCTTTGAGACACAGCCTTTTTATCCCTCTATCATCAACAGATGTGGTGAACCCTTTTCGGCCTTTCCTGCTTTGTTTTTTATTGAATTTGTCTCCTGATAATGTAAACAAAACTTTCAGACTCCAGATGTAGTCACCACTGAACCAATCAACTGTCTTGAAATTTCAGCACAGGAAAGAACACTTTCTCGTAGCACAATAACCTTACATGTCTTTCTAGGTGTCCAATCTACATTTTTATTTGATGACATTGCTTCTTGACTAAATACTAAAATTTTTTATTACAATTCATACTTGTAATTTGATTACATAAGAAGCAGTCTTCCCCTTCTATAGAACAGATCACAATAATGACTTGTTCCAACTATAAATATGATATGAATTTCTGCTGGCAGTTACTAACATTTGATTGGTTCCCAGAACAAGAACAGTGATTGGCCAGGAAAGTTAAACTTTACAAACCACTTCATAACTGTGTTTGTTTTTAGGTAACGTATAACTTTTTGTATAACAAATACTAAAATTTCATTTCATTTTTTTGTGTTTAGTCCAGTAAAGTCTCTTTAAATGATACATACGACTTTACATTTTGTGAAGCGTAACATTATCTATAAGCATACAAAGTTAAAAAAATATTAAAATTTCTGAAAGTTCACAATTTCGGTCACCACAGTATATATACTGCTAGATAGTAAAATTTCGACACCAGGAAAAAATGATCTGACGAATATCAAAATCACATGAAAGGAAAGAGAGGTTAGGATATCCAAATGATTATTATTTCAGCACATTTAGACGACGCAGGCGGGAGAAGCGACATCTGAAGCACTGCATAAAAGAAAAGTTGCGTAGTGGATTTCTCATTCTGAAAGCACTTTGTAAATTTGGAGTTTGCTCATATCGTGTTATGCCTCGAATAATAAGAAATGCTTACCAGCAAGTGTCGAAATTCTATAGAGCAGGATCGTTACCTATCGAGAGTGGGGAATATCGTTCCATGATATCATCGTCCGTCACACTGGTCGAAATCTAACCACTGCCATGGGAATATGGAATTTAGGTGTTGCTGAGGGTCATACTGAATGGCACGTAGGATCTCCACTCGCTTGACTTACGCTCAAGAGAACCGACATATTGTGAGGTTGGCCCTGCAAAACCGTACAATCACATCACAGACCATTAGTCTGGAAAGGGGGATGTTTGTAGCAAGTCCTGTATCCGCTCTTACGGCGAGACGACGTTTGCAGCGGCTTGTACTATCAGAATGACTTCCATTACATTAGCTTCCCTTGACAATGCAGCATAGTGACGGCGACCTGTAGCATTCCGATGACCGTATATGTGTCAGGAGGTTCCGAGGAGAACACGCGTCGCTTGGTTGCACCCTATATCGGCGTAGGGAGCCTGCACCTGATGGAATGGTTTGACCAGCCATTGGGTACATGACACTCACATCTCTAGTTCGAGATCTACGATTTTTTGAAATCATATCGGTATATTACGTCGGTGGTTGTGCCCTATCTTTGAGGCCTGTCAAATGTCATCTTCCAACTAGATAATACCAGACCACATGTTGTACGTAGTGTTCTGACCTTAATCGAAACACAGAGTATTCGATTGCTTCCTTGGCCTGAACGGTCTTCAGATTTGTTACTCATTGAAAACACCAGGCTATGGGTTTTTGGAGACTGGCCCTCCACCCTTCTTAAGGTAATACGGTTTATGAAGTGTGGCACAGACTTCAAGCAGCATGGAATAAGTTGCCCTTTTCTGTCATCTAAGCCAAGTTCAATTCCATGCCTAACCAGGCAAGGGACACTTTAGGTGACAGAGGTGGTATTTGTTTCTACTAATTTCGCACCTCTATAAACCCCCAAACTGCTTGCAAATTTAATAATTTTGTTTTCATATATTTACATGTATTGAAAAAAAGTTGACCTGCCACTTTTTGCTGCGCTTTTACCAACTTGTTTAAAAGAGACATCACGATAGGGCTAGTTATTTAGGCATTTTAATTTTTAGCGTTATTGTTGAAGAGAACCGTTCGAGCTCCCCCTGCAGTATCACTGTGATGATACGAAGAAAAACATTCTGAATAATTTTTGTAGCGAAGGCTGCTTTTCTAGGCGTTAGTGGAATTGATATACATTCTTCTCCCTATTGTATTGTGTTTTGCTTGGAGTAGTTCCCATTTGGCGTCATTGGCTAATACTAGTTGAGTGGCAGTCTCCTTGACGTGTGAATTTCACTAATTGTGATTTATGTGCTATTGTTTTACACAGAGACAAATGCTTTGCAAAAGGGTCAGATGCAACCAGTAGCTCTAAACTGTGCTACCATCTAGTGTTTAAATACTGGGTCATTTCCTCTGTGTTGTACGTTTTTCTATACCATGGAAAGGCAAATAATTAAACATTGGAGTTCCGGCGGCGTATGGAACCCTTGCCCTTTGGGTTCAAAGAAAAGCTGACAAGTCCCTTTTGGTGTTGCGCCTTTACCAATCAGATCAAAGAGTCATCTCCCTCGGGCTAGTTATTAAGGCGTTTTAACTTCTGGCGTTGTTGTTGAAGAGAACCGCTGCAACATTATACTCAAATAAAATACCAGATACACAAAACAACTCAAACTATAAGAAAAATATGCAATTTTGCATTGATAGCCTACATTATTCCATTTAAATGAAAGGCACACAATAATTTTCTGTGACTTGTCAGTTTGTATAAAAACGTCGTATTACTGAAAAGGCTGGAAAGGTGAAGTGACGGATTATAGAGGGAGTATTGTATTCATAGTGATACATATTTCTTTTGAATATGTATCACTATGAATAATAAACGAAAGAAATAACATACTTTCGTTGGAAAAAAAATTGTAATAGAGTAAATTTGAAACTAACAAATGTTCTTTTTTTTAAATGCGTATCGAAGTTTGAAATATATTTCGAGAAATTGCTTAGAAAGATATAAGGAGCAGTAGAAAAAGGAATTTTAAATTTAGAAATGAGTTAACAAATAATACAACAAAATCAAATAAAAGAAAATGTAAAACACATGATGAACAGTTTACTAATACTTACGGGCAGGAATTCAAAAAAATACTAAGAATTAACTAAAGTAAATGAATTGGATGCAAAACCACATACTCTATACTGCAAAAATGTTTACGTGAGAGTCTAAAAGTTACATAATAACTGCTTTCTCATTGCAACGATAATGGGGAAATATATGAATTTAAATTTTAATTAAAGTTTCATATCCTCCATGGATTTTTTTTTTAAAAGAATAAATGGAATATGCACATTTGAAAGCAATTTTTAAGATTAAGGTAGTAGGTAAGATAGTAGGTTCGTATAAAAGATTAATTATAATAATATATATTTTTCTGTAATTAAATGCTTTAATAATTGTATATTAATAAAAAAAAATCAAACAAAGACCATTTAAATAATTTCTGATAATACCTTATTATAATACAATAAAAATGGCAAATTGATTTCTAATGATAAAATGAATGTCACTATGACTTCGGAAATAACTTCAAAATACAAAAAAAAAAAGGGGGGGGGATCATGATTTAGTAGATAGTTCAATATGTATTTTTGAACGTCTAGTATTTTTGTTTGTTTAATCTTGTTAAATTGTAACATATACTAGAAGTATAGCTAAAGGATTTTCTTCGCAATTTCTGGGAGGGATTGGGAGAGATTAATTTCGTTTCTTTTTGAATCTGATATTGAATATCGGTTCAATTCAGCAGCAGCAAGAAAACGAAACTGAAATATTGTCTTTTGATCAGAAAACCAATGACAAATATACCAAGAATTAGAACAAACTGAAAGAATTGATTTTGAATACACTTATTAATTATATAAATTAGATATAAGTCAAGTATAAAAAATTTTATGTATTCACCTATTAGTATCTGAAACAATACATCTTTTCAATTTTAATCTCCTATTCACAAAGTGTATAGTGGAACTTCGGCAAATTAAATAGTAGCTGAAATATCATTCTTTTCCTATGATCGTGATTTAAAATTACGAGTACCATATCAGTAAGCCATTGCGCAACCAAAGTACGAAGGTAATTAAAAAAACGAATAATGTAGAACTAGTTATATCTGTTGTAATACTTATAAAATGTGGTCTAAAATCGTACAAGAGTAACAAGTATATATTTTGAGAATTTTTACTTATTACCCCTTTCTGCAGAAAACCATTTCTTTACGGAATGGTTTATTTTTATATAATAAAAAATTATATAATAACTACTTATGATTAACTGTTTATTAATACTGCTTTATTTATAAGCTTATATAGCTCTATTTCATATTGTAGTATATAATGAGTTGAGTGCTCTTCTGTATTGATTCTAATATGATGGAAAATTATGCTACATCAAATTTCAAAATTTTGTGAAAAGGGGAATGAAATCAATGAAATGAATTCATAATGAATTCAAATGAATTCATAATGAATAAAGGAATTCAATGAAAAAGGGAACTGGGTTTAGGCTCATGATTACTAATAGTAGTCTAGTCGTAAGAAAACAAATTACTAATGACTTTGATAATTTTATTCTTAAAGTTGCAATTAAATATGGTTTGCCTATTGAGGCATTTGACGAATTTAGGTCATGTGTTTTGAAGAAAATTCTGCATTTGAATTTTAAGGCAGAAAGGGAAATTACAATTAAAGATCTAAGACTCGCAATAGATGATTTGCAGAAGGATTTTGTTGTCGTTTATGTAGATAAGGTCCCTGTAAATTATGCAATTATTTGCAAATTTTACTATCTTAAATTATTGAGTGAACATGTGTTGAATAATAGTGCTTTCCAGTTATCCAAATATAGTAAAAGAGAGATAATTAATCGTCTTTGGTATTTAATAAGAAGTTGGGCTTACATCTTACAAACATTAAATTTCCATATATTTTCTTAACGCCAAAATTTCACAAAAATCCTGTCAAATTTCGAAGTATTACGAATGGCTATAACACATATTTCACTAAATCTGGCAAACTTTTACAGTCATTTCTTCAAATCTATTGATAATATTGAAAAAACTGCTATTATTAAAAACAGCTTTGAAATTGTTAAGATCATGAAGGAACGAGAGGTATTCTCTATAAATGGGTATGATTTTGAAGGCCTTTTTAACTCAATAGATATTCAAGGTTTAATTAAGGTTCTTGCTATTTTATAAGATAAATATCATTTTAAACGAACAATAAAACTTGAAAAATTCAATACTCTTATTAAATTTGTATTACATGAGAATTTTATAGTTTTTGGTCACAGTCTCTATAAGCAAATTAAGAGTCTCCCTCAAAGAGGTCCAGCTAGTAATTGTCTGGCCAAATTTTATTTCATTTTTATGAATTACAACGCATTGACAATGATTCTTACTTTTTTTTATCGTTATAGATAATTTACTTATTTTAGGTAAAACGAAGAATTTAAACGAAGTGTTTCGTTTTACCCTGATTACCTCAGGTTATTAAAAACTAATTTTAATTCTGATACAGTAGAATTTCTGGATCTTGATTTGCAAATTGTTAACAATCGACTAATTAGTAATATTTATGATAAAAGAGAGGGATTCAAATTCTGTGTTGTCAAAATTCCTTTTAGGAATATTTTATTAAACTTTTTATTACGTAATAACAACTTAACCACACATAAAATAGACAAATTTAATAATATTAAAAAATTCTTCAGCAACTGTTTAGATCATGATTATCCAGTAAATTTCTTAAATACTTTCATACATCACAAATATATTAAACATCCTTGCGAATCGTGATCCATTTTCAAATCCACCATATAACACTAGGTCCACATAGTCGGCTTGTTAGTGGTCTAGCCGTGAAGAATTTATTTATTTACTTTTACACAGCTGACAATTTTTACTCACTCTCTGGACCATTATTACCAACCTATAATATGCATCCTTTTATACTTTATTACCAACCAAACAGCTATTTAAATCTTTTTCAATTTATATGTTGATGACGTGTTTTATTTTTTTCATTTTGAATATCTATATCCATCTTGAAGGTTAAAGAATATTCCGTCTTACTACTCACGTATTTGAATCTCCATTTCTTTGAATTTTGTAAGTAATTTTTATATTTTGATTTGTTGATAATTTTTAGAATTATAGATTTTATGTTTGTAGATTTATCGCTAAACTTTTTTTGCATCTTTTTATCTTTGAATTCTTTTGTACTTTGGATTTCCCAATTCAGCCTACCAAGTCGCAAAGGGGGAATGTTGGTACCATTAAACTAGTTTAACCCCACTTATTCGGTCCTCAGCCCAAAATTGCTTTTTGACTTGCTGGGTTCCATATTTTCATTTATTTTTTATTTTTTTATTCTTTCATTTTACATTTCTTTCTGGATTTTTGTCCTTTTAAATATTTTAAAATATTCTTTCATAGATTTTCAGTATATATATATATATATATATATCATATTACTAAAATCTGAATTATAAAGAATAATTTTCAATATCATAATTAACATAGTATTCAAACTGTTTATTTAGAAATTAACTATGGTATATTAGTTAATTCCTTAATTAATAATTGATATCTAAATTAATTCTTTTCTTAACATAAAAGTTATTTTTAAGAAATGTTTAGTTTGAAAGTAATCGCATGATTCATTATATCTCAATAATTTATCCTCAATAATATTCAAATTACTGGAAATCACAAGTCTATAATCCTCATTGATATACTCTCTTTGTATACATTACACGCAGACACACACACACACACACACATATATATATATATATATCATTAATTTTTAAATTTGTTATTACTATAATTTTTTTTAAAAAAAATACGATACCTTTTTATAACATTTAAAAACTTTTTTTATATTAAGATATTTAGATTTTTTTTTCCTATGTTAAGATAGGGATTAATTTTTTTTAAATATTTACTAAGAAAATTATTAAAATTAATCTTCTCAAAAGACTTTTTCATGAACGTAATAGTACAGAGTTCTATTTTGTATAGATTTAAATTATAATTTTTCAAATTGCATTTATGTAAGAAATAATTCTTAATATTCTTACTTAAATAAATACACATTGTAACAAGTTCATTATCATGCAATAAATATTTCTTTATTAAATAATTTTCCCTTTTTTAATGTTAAATAAAAA
>BMAW01030489.1:1061310-1097655 GCA_019974015.1 Nephila pilipes | reverse complement strand
TATTAAAGAAAATATGAGTTAAAACTTGTCGCAAACGTCTAAATATTGCATTGTTAGGCGAGTACGAACGATTCTCAAAATTTCAAAGCTCTAGCTTGATGGGAAGTTGGTTAAATTAACGATCGAAAATTTGATGACACACACACACACACACACACACACCAAGTGAAATTCAGAAAAACGTTTTAAAATAACCAAGAATTTTACTACCGAGAAGGATTCTATAAGATTAATAATCCTTATAAATTAACTAGAACTTCTAGAGGAAAACGTAGAAATCGAAAAATAAGAGACTTTTCAACTTATTGAAGAAAAAATGTTTCAATTGGGATTTGAATTTGAAAAGAACTTTGTATCTCATAGGACATATTAAGCACTTTATGTTCGGACTTAATAAAAGAGAGGTAAAGGTTGTCGTAAATATTTTGAATAATGACGTTATTCCAGATACACAGGGATTTCATATCATTGGAGATATTTGTAGATATCTTTGCCATAAAATGAAAATTGATCTGAATATTGATGAAAAATATATTACAGAATATTGCACCTTTCTCTTTATGAAAAAATAATTTAATAAAATTAATTTTTCTGGTGTGTTTCAAAAACACATGGCTCTATTTCCGATTAAAAATATCAAGATCAAAAGAGCTTTTAAGTACAATAAAAAACTGGGTAGATTTATTTTTAATTACAACAATATTTCAGAATCACAAACGCCACAAGTGTGTAGATGCAAAGATTACAAACAAAATGTTGATTCATTCCACCAACATGTTGTCACAGGAAATCTGAACATCGTTAATAGCGATTTATTGAGAGAATTCATGAAAAAGGGATCTGGGTTTAGGCTCATGATTACTAATAGTGGTCTAGTCGTAAGAAAGCAAATTACTAATGACTTTGATAATTTTATTCTTAAAGTTGCAATTAAATATGGTTTGCCTATTGAGGCATTTGATGAATTTAGGTCATGTGTTTTGAAGAAAATTCTGCATTTGAATTTTAAGGCAGAAAGGGAAATTACAATTAAAGGTCTAAGACTAGCAATAGATGATTTGCAGAAGGATTTTGTTGTCGTTTATGTAGATAAGGTCCCTGCAAATTATGCAATTATTTGCAAATTTTACTATCTTAAATTATTCAGTGAACATGTATTGAATAATAGTGCTTTACAGTTATCCAAATATAGTAAAAGAGAGATAATTAATCATCTTTGGTATTTAATAAGAAGTTGGGCTTACATCTCCCAAACATTAAATTTCCATATATTTTCTTAACGCCAAAATTTCACAAAAATCCTGTCAAATTTCGAAGTATTACGAATGGCTATAACACCTATTTCACTAAATCTGGCAAACTTTTACAGTCATTTCTTCAAATCTATTGATAATATTGAAAAAACTGCTACTATTAAAAACAGCTTTGAAATTGTTAAGAACATGAAAGAACAAGAGGTATTCTCTATGCATAGGTATGATTTTGAAGACCTTTTTAACTCAATAGATATTCAAGATTTAATCAAGATTCTTGCTATTTTATAAGATAAATATCATTTTAAACAAACAATAAAACTTGAAAAATTCAATACTCTTATTAAATTTATATTACATGAGAATTTTATAGTTTTTGGTCAGAGTCTCTATAAGCAAATTAAGGGTCTCCCTCAAAGAGGTCCAGCTAGTAATTGTCTGGCCAAATTTTATTTCAATTTTATGAATTACAACGCATTGACAATGATTCTTACTTTCTTTATCGTTATAGATAATTTACTTATTATAGGTAAAACTGAAGAATTTAAACCAAATGTTTCGTTTTACCCTGATTACCTCAGGTTATTAAAAACTAATTTTAATTCTAATACAGTAGAATTTCTGGATCTTGATTTGCAAATTGTTGACAATAGACTAATTAGTAATATTTATGATAAAAGAGAGGGATTCGAATTCTGTGTAGTCAAAATTCCTTTTAGGAATATTTTATTAAATTTTTTGTAACGTAATAACAACTTAACCAAGCATAAAATAGAAAAATTTAATAATATTAAAAAATTCTTCAGCAACTGTTTAGATCATGATTATTCAGTAAATTTCTTAAATACTTTCATACATCACAAATATATTAAATATCCTTGCGAATAGTGATCCATTTTCAAATCCACCATACAACACTAGGTCCACATAGTCGACTTGTTAGTGGTCTAGCCGTGAAGAATTTATTTATTTACTTTTACACAGCTGACAATTTTTACTCACTCTCTGGACCATTATTACCAACCTATAATATGCATCCTTTTATACTTTATTACCAACCAAACAGCTATTTAAATCTTTTTCAATTTATATGATGATGACGTGTTTTATTTTTTTCATTTTGAGTATCTATTGTATATCCATCTTGAAACTTAAAGAATATTCCGTCTTACTATTCACATATTTGAATCTTCATTTCTTTGAATTTTTGTAAGTAATTTTTATATTTTGATTTGTTGATAATTTTTAGAATTATAGATTTTATGTTTGTAGATTTTATCGCTAAACTTTTTTTGCATCTTTTTATCTTTGAATTCTTTTGTACTTTGGATTTCCCAATTCAGCCTACCAAGTCGCAAAGGGGGAATGTTGGTACCATTAAACTAGTTTAACCCCACTTATTCGGTCCTCAGCCCAAAATTGCTTTTTGACTTGCTGGGTTCCATATTTTCATTTATTTTTTATTTTTTTATTCTTTCATTTTACATTTCTTTCTGGATTTTTGTCCTTTTAAATATTTTAAAATATTCTTTCATAGATTTTCAGTATATATATATATATATATATATCATATTACTAAAATCTAAATTATAAAGAATAATTTTCAATATCATAATTAATATAGAATTCAAACTGTTTGTTTAGAAATTAACTATGGTATCATAGTTAGTTAATTCCTTATTTAATAATTGATATCTAAATTAATTCTTTTCTTAACATAAAAGTTATTTTTAAGAAATGTTTAGTTTGAAAGTAATCGCATGATTCATTATATCTCAATATTTTATCCTCAATAATATTCAAATTACTTGAAATCACAAGTGTATAATCCTCATTGATATACTCTTTGTATACATTACACGCAGACACACACACACACACACACATATATATATATATATATCATTAATTTTTAAATTTGTTATTACTATAATTTTTTTTAAAAAAAATACGATACCTTTTTATAACATTTAAAAACTTTTTTTATATTAAGATATTTAGATTTTTTTTTCCTATGTTAAGATAGGGATTAATTTTTTTTAAATATTTACTAAGAAAATTATTAAAATTAATCTTCTCAAAAGACTTTTTCATGAACGTAATAGTACAGAGTTCTATTTTGTATAGATTTAAATTATAATTTTTCAAATTGCATTTATGTAAGAAATAATTCTTAATATTCTTACTTAAATAAATACACATTGTAACAAGTTCATTATCATGCAATAAATATTTCTTTATTAAATAATTTTCCCTTTTTTAATGTTAAATAAAAAGTACTTAAAACTTTTAATATTAAAGTCTCTTTAAAAATTACCGTTTAGCTTATGAATTTTTTTTCATATCTTTCTTAATCATAATTTTTCTCTTTTGTACTTTTCAACTTCTATCATTTCTCTTAAAAACGCTATTATTTTCCACTTGATATTTTTTTACCATCATTATCGTAATGAAAATCTTTATAATCATTTTGTTTAACACATAGTAATATATATTTTTTAGAACATACATAATATTTAACCCATATGAGTGAGTATAATGTGTATACTATTCAATAAAGTAGTTTTCATACCGCAACCTGTTTTTATTATAAAGAATACCTTTGATTATACACAACTTTGTCAAAACTTCGTAAAGGAAAGTGCTTTATGAGTATTTTGGTTTTATTATTATTATATAACTTATTGAGTTTTTTTAGTCAAACCTATGTTGATTAATTTTTTATTAATATAATTCGAAGTTTGACCAATGTATTTATAATTAAAAATTTTAAAATTTAAAAGGCAAATACAATGAAAAGCTTTACAAGAAATCCGTTTACATCTTTATTAATTTGAATTTCATCGATCATTTGACAATTTTTTCATTTAGGACTATGACAGACATTAAAAAATAAATTATTTTACATATATTCCTGCTACCAAAATTCTGGAGAATATAGTCTTTGTTATTCATATATTCATTAATATCATTACTTAATTTATTATATTGATAAATATAATTTAAATACCTTTTATTCTAATAGGCTCAATTTACATAAGTCTTATCTCCTTGTTAACATCCTTTTCTATACCTACTTTAGAAACTTTGATCTAACTCTTAAGTTCAATTCTTCATGTCGTCCAAACAAACCTCAACTCTTTTCCCCCTTTCCCACAATTCATTTTTGTATAAAATACTAAAAAAAAACCTGGATATATATATATATATATATATATAATTTTTATTAACATGGATCAATAAGTCCTGAGATCAGCAGTAGTTTTTTTGCGATTTCCTCCTTCAAACGCACCAGCAAGTCAATATAATAATCACTGTTGATCGATTTACCTTTTTCGAGGTAGTCAATGAAAATCACGCCATGCGTATCCCAAAAAACTGACGCCATGACTTTGCCAGCTGACTGCTGCGTTTTCGGATGGCTTTCGCCAGCTGTGCGCCACTCAGATGACTGCCGCTTCGACTCTGGAGTGTAGTGATGTATCCATGTTTCGTCCATGGTCACGTAACGACGCAAGAAATTTTTTTGTTGCGAGTAAATAGCGATAAACAGCTTTCTGAATCATCGACTCGTTGCTGTTTTTGTTCCATCGAAAGCAATCGCGGCACCCACTTGGAAAAAACCTTTTTCATGCTCAATTTTTCATGAAGGATAGTAAATACACTTCCATATGATATCTGTGTCATTTCAGCAATCTCACGGAGCTTCACTTTACGATCTTTCATTATAATTTTTGTCACTTCACTCACATTTTCCGGTGTAACGGCTTCCACGGGTCTACCCGAGCGTTCCGCGTCATTTGTGTCGGTACGACCACGTTTAAACTCGGCAAACCACCGACAAATCGTTGCTTTTGATGGACAAGATTCCGGGTAACATTTTTCAATCCATTGTTTCGTTTGCACGGTGTTTTAACCCATTAAAAAACAATGTTTCATCAGAACACGAAACTCGGTTTTTTCCATTTTTTAAACAAACTACAAAACGACTTTACTCCAACCTCGATAACTCGGCTTTTTCTGATCCGATCGACTTAAAATTTTGACACGTTGCCAGCAAAGGTTAGTACTCTAGAAAGACTTGGTTACAGGTTTACTACGAGCACCATCTCTGGGTTAGTCTCGGAACTTATTGATCCATGTGTTACATTCGTAAGTGAATCTCTTTAAAATGATTTATCACACTAGAGATTTTCTTACAAAATCATGGAAAAAGTTTACTCTTCTGCCACAAAAAGTAAATAAATTGCTTTTTTGAAAGTTTATTACCTCAAATTTTACATTTTTTTTCTGTTTTATACAGATTTTCACTTAAAATAGCAATTTGTAATGGAGATACGTGAATTGATGATGATTAAATGTTCACCCCTTCATTGTTCTTTTTCCGGAAATTGTTGGTATTTATACGCAAAATGGAACTAAAATGTCATCAGTAACCTGTCTAGAAACTAAAAATAATCTCTTTTCCTACATTAATGTTTGAAAAAAAAATGCGTGACCCAGTGAGTAAAAATAGAAGAGGGGCCAAATCAAGATTGTTTGAGGACGTTAGCGGGACAGTGAAAAGCTCGACTTCTAAAGCATGTTTCCTGTTCCTAACACGTGTAAGTTACGGTGAGTACCTAGAAAAGTTATTCCAGAAAAGAAGTTATTTTTATTAGTTAAAACTGAGCAGTCGATACGTATTTGCCTTCGGCGAGCTTGTCTTTCTCATTCAACTGGATGTAAGCCAATTTTATAATAGAATCTCGGTCGTAAATATCAAGAACAAAGTACTTTTCCCATCAAGCCGAAAGAAATTTTTGCCCACATTTGCCTTCGAAGAGAGATAAAAATAAATAAATAAATAAATTTTTGGCGAGAATTCTAAGATAAATTATTTATTTCTTTGAAGCACATTCATTCTAAAGTTAAGCAGATATTCCACGTTTTTTCTTTCAATCTCTTTTGTCTTTCTCTTATGAATAAAATGTGCCCGCATATTTCATAATTAAAATATAATTCATATATGTGTTGCGTGAGTAAAAATTTAAATTTTTGTTAAAAGTCCAAGATCCTTTTTTAAATAAAAAAAATTACCGATTTTCCCTGATTTTCTTTATTCTTATTACTTTGTTGTTATACTTTGTATCGAGATTATATCATAAATGATGATATCTCATGGAGATATAAACCAAATTTATTGTATACTTTTTCTTAGGAAAAATATTAGTAAATGAAATGTTTTTGTAGATCTAGGTTTTTGTTTTTCATTCAAAATCCAATTAAAAATATAACTATAAAGCTTCATTTTTTTATTTTATAAAATATATTTAAATTTTGTTTTGTTCTTTTTAAATTTTCCTTTTTTTTTCTCTTTTTCCTATTTTGTTTTTATTTTTAATTTTTTTTATGCCTTTAAAATTCTTTTGTATTAGTTCATCAATGCTTTTTATCTGTGATAGAAGACATTGTTACATTTCTGATATTAACTTAGGTATGAAAATTTTGTTTTGTAAGAGTTAGATTCGTGTGTTGTTGCTATGCATGAAGCCTCGTATAAGTTTTTTTAACTTGGTTGAATAATTTTTGGTTTATTCTTTTCATATTTTTATCGGTTACAGAAAAGGTCTGTCTATATATATTTTGGGCTTGGTTTATTCTATTGCAATGTAATTTTTTTAGGTTTTTTTTTTCCATTTATGGAATTTCCGTAATGGTTCATAAATTTTTTTGTTGGATTATTGGGCCTGTAAGAAATGCTTCACAAAGTAATCTGTCGAAAGTCAGATTCAGAATTTATAAATGCTATATTTCATTTTCTTTACGATTTTTCTCTTCTTTGTTTTCAATGTTTTTCATGCCGTGGTTTGTATGGATTTATGATTTGGATTTTATCTAATTTCTATTTGTATTTGTTTAGTATTCTTTCAGATATTTAATATCCTTCTTGATTGTTTCGTTGAGTAATTTCTTTTTTTTTTCTCGTTTGCCTAGATTTTTGCAATTAAAAAGTTTTAATTTTTATTATCCTTTTTCCTATCATCAAAAAATTATTTGTAAATTTTTCTTTATAATTAAAAAAAAAATTATGTTTTAGTTCTTGTTCCTGTAATAATTTTAATTAGTTAGTTAAATTATTTTGTTATATTATAGAAATATTATTTTAAATGCATATGTATATGCGTGTGTGTTTGTATCTCTTTTCTTAATAATTTAATCAATCACTGAAATATGTTAAAGGAACGATGATAGCTAGAGTCATCTCTGAAATATATGATTCTATCCCTTTTTATCAATAATAAGCAAACGAATTAATATTTCTATTTAATCCTTCTTTCATTCCATTACATATATAGTAGCATAAAGAGAAAAAAATATATAATTTTTAAAAATAGTCATTAAAAAATCCTTAAAAATCATGACAAATACATGCATTCTCTCGAACTTTCTCTTTTCATCTAGATCGATGTTCCTTTACTTCTATTTTAGCCCAGAAATCATTAATATTCAAGCATATGAAGTGCCATTAAATTTCTTTTCTCTTTTTTTCTAGAAGGAGGAGTGAAGGTTTTCGGCGACTTTAGGGTCAAAAACAAGTTTGCGGCAATGGCTACTGTTTTCAGGAACGGAGAATAATTTCATTCAGTGCATTAATCCAAGGTTTTGATTATAGAACTGGATGAAAAATTGTAATCAGCTCGAGGCGTTTCCACCAATGATATGCTCATGGATTGAAAATAACAAACATACTAAGGACAATTTTACTAAGTGGGTAGAACAGCATCCGAACTTCATCTGAAATTATGGAGTTGGATTAAGAAGGAACCTCAAACATGTGCGGAAGTTTATACAGCATTCTGGAAGTGTGATTTCGAAATTAAAGTCTTTAAAAAAGTGTGTGTATTTTAAGCTCCATATTTATCAAATATTATTCAAATGATGCATCTGAGGATAACAAAATCAAAGATCTTCAAAAATGACTATGTTAAAAGAATATAACCATTGCTGAAGAAACTGCATGTGTGCTGTTGAATTAAATGTTCCAGCCTTGTGCGAAAAGATTTTTCTTAGATTTAAATTTTTGTTAAACCTCTACAATAATTGTACAAATATTTTCCCAGTTTTAAGATTACGAGAAGTGATCAAAAATGGGTCTGTTTTTAAGAAACATGTTTCTGTTATGCTTGTGTGCAAGTGTTGTGGTTTTTTGTCGAGCTGAAAATACAACAAACTTTGATTCCAATTCATTGGAAACTATGAATAATACGTTAAACACAACATTACCGACAGATAATGTTTTCGAAAAGGTGACAGAAATATCTACCGAAGTATTCACAGAATCTACTACTGCTGAAGTAACTACTCCAAATGCAGAAGCAACAACTCTGAGTGTACTACAAAAGTGGCAAAAATTGGAGAAAGTCACTAAATTATTTGCAAAAACTAGTATTAAAAATTTAATGGCAAATCTTATGGATAACACAGGAGACTTAAATATTTCAACAAGTTGTAGAAGGGAAGTACTTAAGCTTCTTATTGGTTTACGAGAAATTAAAACATGGGCTTTCAGCTGTAAGTATATAAATATTTTCAATTTTTCAAGTGTCAAATCGTATAACCAAACACTATCATTATTTTAAGTATGTTATATATAGTCTCTAATATTGTTAAAAAATTAATTCGTACTCATAATTTGAGGATAAAACTGAAGAAGCGTAATAAAAACGCAAAGAATTGAAGAAATGTAGTTTCCCTAATTTCTGAAATTATTACTTTTAATTGTAAGAGAAATACAAAAAAAGTTTTTATTTATTACCTGCATTTAAAGATCTAATTTTCTGATTTCTTTTAGAAGTTTTTGATGTATGCTTTTAAAATAAGAAAATTATACATATTAAGTTTTGTTGAATCTTGCTATATGCAAATTTAACCCCAAAACATTTTTAATTACATACTTTTCTTTAATAAAAAAATATTGGAATGATATTGCAAATGTATTAATTTCACTCCTCTCTAATTTAAGTAACGAGCATAAAACAAAGTAAAGTATAGCACAAAAAATAAAAAAAATTCGGAAATAAATTTAGAATGAAAAAAACGCAAATAGGCAGAATGATATTTCAAATAAAAAAAAGTTTGAATCTAATTTACTTTAATTTCCTTTCATCTTTTCCTTAACAATTATCTTTGTGAGCAGGCAATTAAAAAGTTACAAATTTTTTCTCATTCAACATACGAGTGCAACCTAATTGTAACTTTTTTTTTATTTCTAATTAGAACCTCATTCTAGATCATCAGTTTTAAAGGAATACAGATTTTTGTCTGTTATTACCTTTTATTCGTTATAATTAAATTTAATGAATCACAAAAAGGGAATAAAAGATTTATTTAATTCAATTACAAACAAATGAAACATATTACAAACATATATATCTACACATAAAAGTTCTTAGCTATTTTAAAAATTTAAAATATCTCATATTAATTTGTATAATCAGTTAATGTGTTAATTAAAATATGATGAAAAGGTATATAAAATAGTTGGATGCGCTAATATCAGTAAAATAAAATAAAACTTAATAAGCCACAAAAAATTGGCAAATTATCAAAAAACATGCAATATAAAAAAAAATTTCAAAGTCAATTCCTACTTAGGTCAACAAAGAAATTTTTTTTATATTAGTTACTTTTTATTAAATAATTACAATTAATATAAATATGTATATACATATGACAGAATCACAATATTAAGTGGCAAAAGAAATTTTTTTCCAGCGATCTACACACTTCATCACTGACGGTATTTATTCCTAAATTTATATCCTGCTAAATACGTTCTAGAAGAGAAATTTTTTTCTCCAATATAAAACTAAAATTAATTATTTGAAAATGAAATAAAAAAAATTTATGCTTCGTCCCGAAGGCGTGAAGATTCAACGCCGACGCTCTACCAACTTTGCCATTGCAAGACAAATGACATAATAGAAGTATTGGCTTGTCTCTTAATTCATCCGGTAAATTAAATGGTTGGAATGCAGTTTAGCCCAACCACCCTTGGCGACAGGAATTATTTGGTGGTATTTTGCCAAATGTGGCTACCCTGGACGCTTCGCGGACTTAACGTTCAGCCAAAAAAAAAAAAAAGTCGCCAAGTTTGGCAGTTTTTGAAATCGCGCCAAGTGGTTGGGCTAAACTGCATTTTCATCAATTGAATTTAATTAATATTTGAAAAAACTGTATTAACATCAAATGTCTCCACTACAAGTTTTAAAAAATGTATTTGAACTTAGTGGATGAATAAAAAGAATTTTACTAACAATTGAAAATTTGAACAAGATATATAAATATATATAGGGAGAGTGTGAGCTAATAGTAGGAGTTTAATAATAACCCTGACTGTAGGATTTATTTATACAATTAAATTAAACAATCCTTATGTTCAAAAACTTATAAAATTCATACATAGTAAAAGAAAGTGTGTGAAATATCTTTTTAGTTAAAATTTATATGCCTACTATTCAAATTTTATTCACCATAAAAAGAAACTTATTTATTGCAACTAATTTAATTAATTAAATAAATGTTGTAACTCGAATTTTTTCGCTTATGGTAGCTTCTACATTGAAATGTTGTCGTCATTCAGGTTGAATTAGATTGTTAAAAATTCTTTCAAAAAATTATGTTCAAGAATTTACTTAAAAACCTTTTTATTCTAAATTGATATATATTTTTCTTTGACATTGATATTGCCCTATTCCGAGCTATCCTCCTATATTAATAACATTATATATTTGAATTTTAGAAAGCTCATTCCAAATTCCAATAATAAAGCACATTGTAAAGATTTATTAGGTATATACATATCTTAAAAATTATTAGTTTTGCAATAATAAAGTAGGTATTTGTCGTACCTTAAAGGAGACTAATATATTAAAAATACCTATTATAAATACGTGTTTAAGTAAAATAAAAAAAATTTTAAAAAAACTTATTTTAAATATTTTTCTAAAAAAATTTCTCACATTTCAGATGAATTTAGAAAAATATATTTTATTCCTATCATGTTCCCTTGATCAAACATAAAGTAATTAATAATTATTAATTAGATTTTAAAAAAACTTGAAAAATATCTGGAAATAAATTAAAATAAAGAAGTAAGAAAAATAAAAATAAATCTGATTTTCTAATGAAAATTTTACCCATTTATATAATATATATTGTTTTTTCAGATTTTGCAAAATTACTAATTATATAAACAAAATTTTAAATTTTAAAAATAGCTATTTTGTGCCAGAAATATTTTACACAGCATATAAAACTGAAAAAAAATTAAATGTTTTTTCCAAAAAACAGTAATTGAAATAAGTATTATTGTAAAACAAATAAAAAGTACTTAAACTGGTTAGAAGTTTTTACTATTATTATTATTATGATATAATGTAAAAAAAAATATGTCAAAGCATTATACGAAATGCTTTTTACTTCATTTCTCTAACCACATAATATCTTCTTTCTTTCTTTTTTCTTTGATTTTTGTCTCATATTTTGTTAGATTTGCATTCGAATCTAAAACATTCACTCTTATAGGTTATATCACGGCGAGTGTAATCTATATTTCATTTAAGCATTTCAGATGCTAAAAAGAAATATACTAATCAGAAAAAAGGATAAATTTTCGTGCACTAGTCCTAAGAGTACAATTTTGGAGAATTATAAGATTAATATTGATTAATTAGGAAAACACTTATCAGAATATAACTCATCTTTTATCAACAACCGCATCTCATAGATTCAAAACTGATTCCCAAAAAACGCCATTTTCTATTCACGTACATGGTCATTAATAGCTAAAATCGTTACGCAGTCTTTTCTGTAGAAGCATTAAAGCAATTAAATATTTTTATATGAACACTTTTCTTCTGTTTTTAGCAGAATTTTATAAATTAAATAATTTTATAAACAATTACATAGATCTGAGACAAACCATGGATTAAAGGCCTCTTTATTTTTGAAAAAAAATTTCTTACATTTAATATTTTCTTAAATTACAGAAGAAAAGAAATGAAATATATATACAAAACTAATATGCCTCTAATAAAACTTAGATTTATTGGACCATAATTAAAAAAGATGCATATTGAATAATCGAGTACCAGTTATAGTATTTTTACCAAAGCTTCAGAAATGCAGTTTTTCTTGGTTTTATCTTCATAAATACTCGTAACCAATTAAGAAATCAAAATAAAGCATTTAATCATTAAAATGTAGCTTATCGTAAAGCAGAATAAACTGCTATATAAAACTTGTAAAATATTCGAAACAAATATTATTTCGTACTTTTAATATTCTTGTTATTCAATTTCAGCTTCGTTAGAATTTCGTGATCGAAAATGTACATAATCAAACAATTTTGTCCGATTTCATTACAATATAAGTAAAACAATAATGTGTATTCAGCTGTTTATTGAATTCTTTTTTGAATAATGGGAAACTTTTATTTTTCGAAACAAGTTTTATCAAATATTAAAATACGAATAAACTAGAATGTTTAAATACCTATCATCATAACGCTATTTTTTTTTTTTAAAAAAAAATTTCAATTATCTTCTGATAATTGGATTTACAATTTTGTTATTTAAGAAAGCACAATTTTTTCCAATATTTACGGAAATTTATTTTTGAAATATTTTAAACCTATTCAAATCATGTAATTAAAAAAAAAGCTTTAAAAAGAAATTAATCTTTTCTGTACAAATTGAAAGAAATCTTATATTTGATAATATCATCACATTTAAAATAAATTAAAATAGAAGGTGCTTCTTACCTTTCCAGACAACCAATAAATACTTGGAAGAAAGGTTAAGGATAGAATTCCTTTCGATGAGAAATCAAAACTCTGTTAATATACGAAGTATCTTAAGCCTAAATATTGCTGCAAATCTGAAAAAAAATTATAGCTTGAAATAATGTATTTGGAAACTTTTTTTCAACTAAAATGATAATTATTTTAATCAACTGTTTTGTTTCAAATAATAATAATAATACCTAAGTTCTAATTCAATTTATGGAAAGAAATGTACCTTTGAAGATAGAAGGAGAGATGTAATTCCCAATTGACTTACTACTACTTGACTGGGGTATGGGAAGCGTATCAAGAGGCTCAAAATTCGAAACCGGGAAAAAAAAAAGTGGCGTCGATTGAAGTACTTCATCAGAAAATGTCTCTTTCAAAACAATTAACTTCTCAAGGCTACTGGGCTCGTTCAGATAAAGATTAGAAACATATTTTTTAATATTATTTTTATAACAGTTTCTGTTTGTAAACTTTCGAATAAAACATGGCATTATCTTGTAATTCTTGAAATACGAGAAACAAAAGAACATGAGCGCAGCTGTGTTTTGAAATCACGAAGCGTATCATTTGAATAGAATATACCATTCATCTTGATTTGTAAGACTTCATCTTTCGAAGTTGCTCTCTTGAATTTTAAGTTAGCCATATTCATTGCTCATTCAAACAGTTACTTTATTGTTGCAAGGTAATAATCAATCAATATCAAAGACAATTTTAATTTTATAAATCCATTTTTAATATACTTTATAAAATAAATTGATAAAAACACCATTTACTTTAAAAATGCATTAATACATATCATGAAAAAAAGAGACAATAAATACTCTCAAGTTGTACAGGTATATCACGAAAACTTTGAGTTTTAACACTCGACTTAAAACGACTGGGAGCTGAAATGTATTTATTTTAGATTCAGAAGTCTCAAAATGCAAGAAATAAAATACGATTGAACCGCTATATGCCGAGCTTGAAGATTCCTAAAAAACTGAAGGGAAAAAAATTTCGATTTACAGAAATACGTACCAGATGTTTTTAAAAGCTTTCTTATTAAAAACTGTTATGTATATTTCTATTTTTAGGAATAAAGAAGGCTTCAAACATTAAATTGTCAAAGAAACTTACTTTATAAAAGAAGCAAATACTTATGGGTGTAATTTCCGAATTTGCAAGCAATATACTAAAAATTGAATGCTTGCAGGCAAAAAACGAAACGCTTTTTTACTTATTCTTGGGCAATATAGTTCCTAATATCTTTTCAAACATAATCTTTTGCTGATGTGCGCTTTTAAGTAATGTTCACCTTTATTCAGAGAAGTAAAAATTCCTTCAAAAGTATTTCTTCTTTCTTAAGTATCATTGAAACAGCCTTTTTTCTTACTAGATTTATCTTCTTTCTAATGAAAGAAATACATTAGTACTTAATTGTTACAGACAAAAATTTTCAAATTAAAATGTTTATTGGATATATTCGTAGGGAAAAATTCGAAATATAGAGTTCAACTGCAGTTTCTTTTGAAAATTTATTTTTAAATGCAGCAGTATAACCTCTCTTAAGAGACACCTCTACTTAAGGGATAATTTTGTGCATCCCAGGCCTTTTGAATAATTTATGTATATACCTCTTCTTAAGGGACAAAATGTCTGGTCTAGTGGGTGTTCCTTATTAGGAGATACTAATATATATTTAAAAAATGAATTATTGATTATTAATGTTGCACTTAGACGCAGCAAGAGTAATAATGGCAAATGAACTCCCAATTTTGTTACTCAACCAAAGGATCAGGTCGACACCTGAGCTAATAACCCTCTCTAAGCTTCCACATCACGCCATTAGGAGAACTTTGAGCCTCAACAGATTTTACGTGCATCAGTTCATTATACGGCGAGTCTTTAGTGGGATTACGACTCGACGGAAACAACGTCGGCTACGAGCTCTCAACCCTGACCTCTCGGCTTTCGCGGCCATATTTCAGAAAGCAAAGTGAAGGCTTAAGCATTTGTTATATGTACACGAAAATATTGCATTGAACAAACATTACGCTGAATGACATCATTCCATTGTAAATAATAGAACATATTACAAGACCATCTTTAATATAATTTTATTAATAATTGTAAAGATTATTATTGTTAAAAAACATATTTCAAGAAGTCTAAATATCTAAAAATGTTTAATCTAGTACAATTTTAAAAAAATTTACTATATGAAATTCCGATTAAAGAGTCTTCTTATTAAAAGATAATTATCGAATTGTTTCTTTTCTCAAATCATAATCCAATTGGGGAAAAAAACAGGAAAGTAATTAAAATATTCTTTACTCGAAATGAATAAAAATACCCTGATCTAGCGGCTTTATAATATAACCGTAAATGATAAGCATTTTGATACTTACCAAACCGGGAATAAGGGACAGCAGAAATGCGGATTTTGGAAATCGATTAAAATATTACGAAATTTATAGTTATTTTCCCATCTTGTCCGTTAATACAAGGATTGTTTAATAAGTCCGTAGAAATTCCAAGAGATGGTGTCGGTATCATCGAAAATGTTTGTTTTTATTAAGCATCCTGACTTGCACTAGATAGCTGTCGAAGTCTCAGTTATTCGTATTCTGTTATTTCGTTAGCACCTTAAAAATTCTTTATCATAACTTTTCCAGCAAATGAGACCATCTTCAGTTTTTTTTAAAAGGATTTCCCCGAAGACACCCAACGTTTTGACTTTTGCTGGACTTCCTGTGCGAAATGATGAATCTCGCCAATGATGCCACCTCGACGCGGAAGCAATCAAATTATCAAAACTAACATATTTATCAATGTCAAATTTATTTCGGACCTATTTAACAGATGGGAGCACCCAGTGGTAATAACAATTTGCCTTAAAAATGTCATCTGTCTTCAACTACTAGTACTTTTTGAATGATTACTTGATAATACTATTACTCGATTGCTTACAATTATTATAATACTACTTGCATTATAATAATTTTAAGTATAATTTGTTTCTTGTAATGCTAATGAATACTTTTTTATTTGACATGAACGTGAGTTAATTTTTTTAAACATAACAGGGAATTCTATGGGCATTATTTGAGGTTGATGAGGACTTTGGGAAGAATAATTAGTTAGATGTTTTTAAGAAATAATTTACGTTCTTATCTTTAAAAAAATTCTAAACAGTGGCTTTATTAAAAAAATTCGAAACTTATTACTATCTAATTAGATTGTAGTTAAAATAACTATGCAGCCTTAGATAAAAATCATCTTGAAGTGGCCTTATTATACAGACGAAAAGTATCTTTAAAAGACTATATTACAAAAAAAATTAACTTGAACGGTACCAAATTATTAATAGTATTTATATCTTACTACACACTATGCCAAAAAGTAATGTATTTCAATGGAAACATGTCACTTTTGGAAGTCCTAAGTATGTAATTAGTTATAGTTCTTTAATGGCCATCTCGAAAACACCTGAGAATTTGCACCATTTTACTTTGAAATTTTGTTATAACATATCTATGTTCTTCTACTAACTTCCCCAGTCTGAAAAATTCGTTGCATGGACATTTGAGCTTTTCATTATTAGAATGATAAACAATAAATCTAATCAAGGAATATTATTTTTCATGTATTCAATATATTTTAAATAAAGATATTCATATTATTCCACTCGTTACAACTTGTTACTGGTTTTCAAATTAATTTTTATATTTATTGTACTCTTTATAATTTTTATCTCATTCGAAAAAAAAAAGAATGAAATCCGTATTTAAAGCAGGATCATGATATATGTCGTCATTTTTAATTGATATACCGAATAGATTCAAAAATTTGTATTTGCAAGCTTGTTTTTTTTTATTATTCCTTGTTTTTTTTAAAAAAAATTAATCATTTTTTTTTTATTTTTCTGACATTTTTTAAAAGACTTTTTAATAGCCAAAAAGGGATACAAGTATATGTAATGAATAAACCAACTAATCTTTCAATTAAAACTAGCTAAGCAGTGTGTTGAGGTATTTAAAATTACACCTTTTGAATCATGAACATGATAACAAATTTTAATTCATTTATTTTCTCCTCGGAGATTTCTTGAGTGAGCATTTTAATCTACTGAAAATACTGTATAAAAATAAAACACATATTTAATCCATTATATTAATTAACTATTAATGCATTACATTGTTTATATGTACGTAATATTACTTTAAAATACTTTTGAAGCATTTTGAATTTTTTTAAAAAAAAATCAGGTATTATTAAAAGTTTAATTTAGAAAGTTTTTTGGGTTATTTCTCGAGCCCTAATTATTAGATTCACTTTAATATCATTTGAATATTTCTTCTAAAACTTTTGTTTTCTGCACAATTTCTAGTTATCGATTCCAGTGGAAAGATCATCGACGGCATGCTTGGAGGCACTATGGCCACTTTGGGTGAGTATGATCAGTGCTTAAGCATTGAAGCCATCGATGACCGCCGAGGAAAGAATTATGGAAAAGTATTGTTCAATGGAAAATACTGCGCTATAGATATAAAACCTCCTCTTCCACCGAAGAAGAAATATTACAAACTCAATGAAGTGATCGATGAATTGAAAAACTTCTCAGAAGGTGGAAATGTAAGTGTTTTCTGATTTACTTGAGAAAACAGTTTATTATATTACCTTAAAATACGTAGAGTATTAAAGAGTCCAGTAACGAGTTATTTAGTTCTAACTCTTCACCATCATCACTCTGTATTAGGATAAATTATTCAATAAACTGTTTTATCAAAAATATATTCCTGATTTTCATCTCGTAATGCCTTCAAAATTAAAGTTAGCTAATTTATAGCACATCTCTTATAACTATAAAAATTAATTTGCAGGTGCAAACTGTACCACATATTAGTAATATCACTTTTTTGAATACTATTCAATGATTTATCAAATGCTCGGATAAAAAAGCAAAATAATAATAATAATAATAATAATAATAATTAAAGGAACTTGATTTTTTTAGATAATAAATGAAGCTGCCAAGTCGGCTCAATTTTTTCAGTTCCTTTCAATGCGATATGGCATATGTGTACCATCAGGTTGTCAAGCTTCAGATATACAAGAAGTCGCAAACAGTAGTAAGTTACATTATGTTTTAAATTTTATTTTGTAAGCATAACTCTTGACATTATTGAAGAAAAGTACATCTATTAACCATCTTCTTAATCCAGAAGCAATTTTAGATGAATTTAGGCTTAAAAGCTCCTAAAATAGAATGTTTACATCAGGCATCACTTTTTACTAAAACAATTCCTAAAAACTTTTGAAACTTGAATTTTTCATAATATACTCCAAGACAATGGATTCATATATATATATATATATATATATATATATATATATATATAATTTCACAAATCAAGAACAACTGATATTTATTAATTCTTTATAATGATCCAAAATTCACACTTTGCGTTTTAAGTATGGGAAGCCTTTAATGCGTCCTTAACTAAAGATTATCAAAAATACAATAATTACTTATACGACTGACTAGACGTGTCCGAATCAATAGCGAAATCTAAATATCTGATATCCATATTTTTCTATCTTTCGGTAGTAAACTTTATCAAATCCTCTATTACTGGTCCTCCCAACATGTCGTCCAGTCTCTGCTATTTTCGTCCTCTATCATCTTGCTTCCGTGAGATACCTTTAATTCTGTACACCAATTTATATAATAATGTCGAAATTAATGTAGAGGCTCATCAATCAAACATCATCTTAGAAATTTTCATAAAGATAGCTAAAGGGAAGGAGGTTTGCGAATCGTCACAAAGTTCGAACTCTTAATCTACATTAGTGTCCAAAAGTTAAGAATAATTGTTAATTATGTGGATCGAGAAGGAAATCTTTGTCGGAGTGGTGGGAAACGAGATATGCAAATGTAAAATGAATATAAAAAAAGAAAACAATACGAAAGAACGATAACGATCATCATAAGAGGAGTTTATATTTACGTGAAAAACAAATGTTGCAGTTTAATGTGGTACGTGGTCGCCTCTGACAACTAGGCATTATATGTTTCACTGAATTACAATGCATGTTTTATTATATTAAATATATATTCTGCGAACGATATCAGTATTAGAAATATAATAATGAAATGCTGACAATTATGCAGCTTTCCAAACAACATATAATTTGTATTGATATACATTAAATCCGAAAAAAAATTCACTAAAAGTTCCGTTATTATTCTATGAGAAGTTTTAGTGATTGTTTGGATTTCGTCTGATGCACCAACATTTTGAGCATAATATTACTTAAGTTAATTTATGGCTCTCCTGTTGTTTCTGGTTTTTTTAAATCATGAGATCAGAACATAAAAAATAAATAAAGATATTTTTTTCGGAACATAAAAAATAAAAATAAACTCTCTTCCAGAAAAAATTATCTTTTATTACAGTTGTCAATTACTACAAGATTTAAAAAAAAATGCTTGAAAAAAAAGAAAGGTGCCGAGATTAATCGTCGAATTACACTCAACACACACACACCTATTGTGATGTAATATCCATTAAAACCTAAAAGCAATTTAATACTTCATAAAAATTTTAAAGCTTATTATTTGAAAATAATGCTTAATTGGGAAGTTTGTAGTTTGACATTGATATAAATTCAACACATAAAATATTCAGTTTATACAAATTGTTTACTACAAAAAAGAGATAAATATTGCCTTTCAATATTGTTCAATTCTGTAAACTCAATATATCATTCTTTGAACTGTAAGCATTTCTGTTTTGCTCATTGTATCACTCACTCATCCGATTATTTTCATTTTTCCCATATAGTTACAAAAGAAATGTATTGGAATGCTACCGTAAAGCGCTGCGAAATAAAACAAGAGAATGAGTATACTCCAATAATAATTAGTGTCATGTAAGTTGTACATATATATATATATGTGTGTGTGTGTCGTTATAAATTTGAAATTTTAAGTTACAGTTCACTTCGTAGTGCATAGTTTGAAATATATATTTCATGAACGTAAATACTTTCTTACGTCTAAATTAAAAAATGATGAGTTAAATCCGAGCAAAACTACACCTGCGATTTTTTCCTATTAGAAAATAATAATGTAGATTGCAGCATCAGAACCTCTCTCGACTGCATCCAGAAATGCTATTATAAATTAAATTAGAAAATACAATTCGGATTAACTCTTTATACATTTGTGTAAGTAATTTTGGAAAAATGATAAAACTCACTGGATACGAGTAAAGTAAACTCATTATAACACGTTCAAATCACGCATACAAAATGAAGTGACTAAAATCAAGTACCTTTTGTTATTCTTAATTTAATTCCACATCTTTCGTTATTCTTAATTTAATTGTTTTTTTGAATATGTCATTAAAATTAGAGCGTTATACTCTACTTCTCAATCGATTTTATTATAACATGTGTTATTAAATTATAATTTTTTTGCATACTTCATATTCCAATTTAAAAATCTAAAATATTATATGCTCTGAGCTATCAAAAAATATTCAAACATTTATTTCATAGAAAATGAGATCTGGGCTTTTATTTCTCTTAGATTTCTGTCTCATGTTTAACCAATTGAAATAGAATATTTCCTTTTAATATAAAATTCATAATATGGGGAGAATTTTAAATCGCTATAAATAGTTAGAATCTTTAAATTTCTTTAAGTAATGATCGTAAAGAACGTGATTTTGCATATGTCAAAACGAAATTTTTGCTGTGGTTCATATTGCTTATATACATTCATATCAGCATAGACCAAGGACGTCAAAACTTTTAGATTCCATATGCCTACTGGAAAATTACTAGTCTTTTTGGGATGCAAAACAGAGAGATTAACCCTGATGATGTCGGATGAGGACAAACGGTCGTAATTTAATAAATATATAGTTAAAACACATTTAATTTAAATTTTATAAATTCTCCCTTTCTTATTATAAAATTGGAAGACAAAATAGAAAGTAAAATAGCATATCTTGTCTTTGAAATATTCGATAGTTGGTTCGATGGCAGTACTTGCAATTATCAGCGAGTTCTGAGAGTGCTCATCAGATAGTTTTATTCTTCTGGCGCGTAATCCCTTTAAGAAAAAAACAGTTGCTTCTGAATGTAGGTACTGCTAAATAACAATTACGAAAATAAGATAAGACTATTAAGTGAAGGATTTTTTTTTTTTTTTTTGTGAGAAAATTTGCATCTTGAATAAGTCCAGTAAAGATAGACGTGATTCAAGTTTTTTGTATGTTGAATGCCAGATCGTAGTTCTTTGCAATCTGCTCATTTGCTGATAATTTGAAAAATGGTGGATAATATGTTTATGTCGACAAGAAATGAAGTTGCAAATATACCAAAAGGTTGAGGGGTTTCCCGGTAATTTTGAATCTTATTTCTAAATTTTTGTATCAAACAGAAAACTAAGGCTATATTCTTTGTTGTTCACGGAACTATGTTTGGTCAACATGATGTTATTGTTTATTAACGTCGCACTGACAAGCAGCACAAGAGCTAATGGTGACGGACCTCATAATTTTGAGCCTCAGTCAGGTGACGAGGACGACACCTGAGCAGGCACTTCCATCTCCGAACTCTACACCAAGCAACGGGATGATTAGGGACATCGACCAGATTTAATGTGTATTGGCCTCGCTACACGGTGGGTCTTTAGTACTCGTAGCATCTGGGCTCGAACCCACGATTGGACGAAAACAAAGCCGGCCGAGAGTTTGCGACCATGACCCATAGGCTACCGAGGTCACAACAGCGTGTCAGAATACATAATTTTTTTTTGTTTAAACATGAGATTTCAGAAGTTTTAGTTTCCTTTCAATAGTTGTTTATAGTTTGGGACAAACATATGTGTTGTACTTATCAGTTGGTTTTCACTTTAAAGACATATATAGAAATGTGAAAATTCTTCTAATAAAAATACCGAATCTGTTATCAAATTTTCATCGTCACGTTGTGGGAATTTTTTTTTTTATTTCGATGTCATAAACCATCAGATTTAAATTCGTAAATCTTAAAAAAATATTATTCATATTTTACCTGGGTCTAGCTATCTTAAATTTCGGAAATTGAAAGATTTTTTCCATTGTCAGAGAATTTATACATTGAAGGAGTCCCTAGGGATGCCAATAAATTAATCCCTTGGTCTTTATGAAATGTATAATATTGATAACAGTCAGCATAATGTTATTAGTAATTAAAGCTTTTGCATACATAAATTTTTTTTGTGTACTTTGCAGAGATATTTTACCATACATAAATTGTAAGAACTATTACATCTCTACAGTTAACTTTACAATTCCATCTCTTTTACCTATCATTGCCAAAGCACCATCAGTAATTCACCAGGCATATTCCCAATGAACAAAAAAAACTTTGTAATGAATTTATCACTGTTTTGTATGAATCTCTTGAATTATGCGTATCTTTTAATGACAGTAAAAATGTCATTTCTGCAGTGATATTACATTCAACGTCATTTGAGTTACTGTATTAATAGCATTAGTAAAATTTTTGAAACATCTCACAATTGTTTACAGTTTTATATTGTTTAAAGTGTATGAGAACCAACCATATTCGAAATTTTTATTAAACATTTTTCTTTGGGAATGTGTCATTAACATCAAAAAAATTTAACCATTTTTTTAAAAAGAATTTTTTTGAAGAAAAAGAATTGACAGAGAAAGACATTAAGGTGAAAAGTTATTGTAATCAGTATTGAAAATTTCTATTGGATGTTATATTCGATTGATTCAAGAGCTAAAAAAGATAAATCAATTTGGAGTATTTGGCTAAGAAAAATTTATAAGCAATTTAATTACGTATTTCTGTAAATACATAGAAATTTTATTTACTTAATTTCCTTTAATTAATTATTTATAATTAAAGGAAATTATTCAATAATTTATTATTTACTTAATTTCCTTTCTTTACAATAATTCCATTACGCTAGATATACTTGTCTAAAAAGTAGTTACGTAAGTACCTTCATTCTATTCTAAAAACTGTTGTGAGTAATTAAAAAGACTTAAGATGATTTTCATATTCACTGTTTCATAATCTGCAATATGTTGCATTTTTTAAAGAACGCTTTACTTATTCGTACCTTTTGAAGAGTATGATTGTTATTCATTTGTTCCTGTTTTATGAAAATGAGTCCAGAAGTTCTTAGAGAAAGTCGAGAAGTTCTTAGTGAAACTTTAATGAAATTATGTTAAACACTGATAAGTATGATGGCCGTAAATGTATTGAAATGCATATATCAATTCAAACTTGATTAATTGAATAAGTGATTCATTTGTCTTTGTAAAAAAATTTATAATTTTCTTTATAAATTTGCTATCTTTTTTTATCCTAAAAATCTTGTAAAAATTTATTAGTTGCTATTTTTCTTTAATTCAGGACTGTTCTATGCTTTTTCGGATTCCTCATGCTGATTGGTACTTTAATTGAAATGTATTACTATTGCGCAGAGAAAAAAATTATCGGTAAGTTAATAATTAATGTTTGGTCCCAGGGTACATGGATTATATAATGAAATCTTATGCATTAAAATAACAATTAATGACTATTTTATTAGTTTATATAAATTATTTTCATTTACTAAATATAAATATAAAGAAATAGTTATAGTTATTTTTACAAATACCATCATTTTTTCAAACATATTATGTTCTGTTCCAGGATTACCTCTACAGTTACTTGTTTGCTTTTCATTGATTTCTAATTTTAAGAAGTTCGTGAATACAAAATCTTCATCCCAAAAACTTAGCTGTTTGCATGGATTTCGCTTTTTGTCGATGTCATGGATCATTCTTGCTCATACATACTTGAACGTTAATTTTGTGCTCTTCCGTAAGTATCTTTTATTCTCTATAGAGAGGAAATTAGAATTATTGTTGCAATATTTAAAAAAAATTGGGTTTTTTTTTAAAAAAAATTGTTGGAGAAAGCCTTCATAAACAGAGGAACTTTTAATTTCCGCCAATTTAATAACATCCGAAGATTATTTATAAGCACAATTATAAAAATATAAATGTGCTATTGTATTTACAAAACTTTCTACTTTTAAATTACGGTTCGAAATCCAATTCGTGGTAATATCAACATATGTTCTCTCCCTTCCCTTACGCTTACTAAAAAGTTGTCAAATTAAGAAAATTCTTCAAATGTTTTCAATATGAAGAGACAAAAGAATTCTTATATTTGTTTAAATAAATATTTGATATGACACTATTTTTGTTAATTGATTAGGTACCTCCTAAGAAGAAAATTACAATTTCTAAATAGGTATTTATTTAAAATCAACAGATAAGGTACGTAAACAGATTCAGGCAGGGGCGAACCGAGGAAGGGGGAACACCCTAGGTCAGAAGGAGAACCATAACTTTTAACTGGTCGAAAATGCGTCAATATTTTCTACAACAACTTGTAAAGAAATGGGTATACTCACTGATCAATTAGGGTGAAAAAGGTTTCAAAAGATGCCAGAAGATGCAAAAACGAACCCTTGACATTTCAACAAGAATTAAAAATATGCATGTTTCAGTTTATCGATACTTTCTATCAAGAAATTGTAATTAGGACATAATTGGTAGAAAATTATGTACAAAATCTACAGCCGTTTAATCCTCACACCTTATTGAAACAAAAAAATGAGGAATTTCCAAAATTGATTTCTGGCGTCATGGAAACCTCAGATGAGATAGAAAAAAATAAAATCTGACCAAAAATTAAATCATTAAGGTGTCATCTTCAAGCAGCAAAAATTAAAAAGGACGAAGCTAAAAAAAAAATGTCTTCACCAAAAGTATTAAAGCTTATTGCGAAAACGGACTTCCAAGAATATAGTAAGATAAGATTTTTTGGTAGTTACCAAAGAAGCTTTTTTGATTGCTGCTTCTTGCAAGAGAAGCTTTTCAAAATTGAAGTTGATTAAAAGCTATCTTCGATCAACTTTAAGTCGTGACTTGGTGTATGTATTTTTCATTGAAAATGTAGTAGTTAAAAACATTAATTTTCATGAGGCTATAGAAGAAATTTCAAAAGTCAAAAAGAAAAACTATTTTAGCTTATTTTTATTGAAAAAAAAATTAAAAACTTTTTTTGAACCGTCAAAAAGGACAGATTAATAATCCCTTAAATAAATAGTTTTCTTTGATCTTTTTTTTTTCCAAGTCATTTTAACTATATAATTGTGGTTGCGGTAGCCTAGTGGTCATGGTTTCGGATTCGTGACTGTCGGTTTTCGTTCGATAACGGGTTCGATCCTTGGCTGCCAAAGACCCGCCATGTAGACGAGACTGATGTACGTTAAATCTAACGGGGCCCAAAGTCCCCCGTTGGCGTGGTGTGGAAGTTAGGAGAGGAGTGTACCAGCTCAGATGTCTTCTTCGTCACTTGACCGAGGTTCAAAATTGCGATGTCAGTCGCCAATAGCCCTCGTAACTAAACTAAATTAGCTATATAATTTGTTGAAATGAATATTAATTATATATTTATATTGACATTTTATCCGGTGATCGTTTCAATAAGGGAAACTCCTGGGATCCGCTCGGGATTCGATGGCTGTAAGTCCGACACAGGATTTAGGTATAAAAAAATAAGAAATAATATGTAACATTTTAAATAAGGGAAAGAGGAAGTTGATTATGGCTAGAAATTTGGTTACAAAAATTCCATTTCAGGAACTTAAATTTTTTTTAAATCGGTAAAAAAAGTTTTCAAAAATATTTTTATGCAAAATGTTTTTGAGAGTAGAAAACCGCAACAAAGAAAGAGGTTCTTCCAATTGAAGGCCTCCCATTATACATGGGGCGGCTGACGGCTACCACTTCCGCAAAATGTGGTTGGTTAGGACGCATAATTTTTGGTAACATATATTTTTCATATATTACTCGACCAAATATCAGAATTGCTACTTTTTTCATTATTTTTCTCCTTCAACTAACGCATATGTGACGAAATTCGGTTCCGATATTAAATTGGTTTATACAATAGCACACAAAACATCGTATTTAATTCGATTGATAAATTTAAATACACACACATATGTGTGTGTTTGTGCGTACGTGTGTATGTGTTGTAATTTAAAATTTATATCAAATTGATTTTTTTTTTTAAATTCAAAAATAAACTAAGAAGTTATTTCAAAAATTGATAGTATAAAAAACGAAAAAGTCACTACCAAACCATTTAGAAATAATATATATAGATTTTTTTTTAAGTAAATACCGTTTTGATATTTAAGAAAAACAGCTGCAGTTTTTTCTAATACTTCATTTTTGTAAGAGTGCTTGTACTTTCACATATTTTTCAAAAATTTTCTCACTAATATATTAAGATACTTATCATATTGTACAATCAGCTTCTGTATTCCATCATCTTAGAAATCTGCCGCCTCGTCGCCAAACCATTGCAACACTGACGTTTTGACGCCATTATTATCGCAGAGGCGCTGACCGCCTAAATGCTTTTTCAAGTAGATAAATAAGTGGTTGTCACTGGGGGCCAAATCAGGGATATACTGAGAGAGGTTATGTTGTTTCCTACCATGAAGCAATGAGATATTGTTTTTATTAGACTAGCCGTGCGTAGGTGTCCATTGTCAAGCAGCAAAACAATGCTTTACTGAACCTGCCATGTCTTTTGTTTTGGATTGCACGACAGAGTTTACTTAAGGTGTTACAATATGTTTCGAAATGTATTGTGTCACCCCGAGATAAAAAAAAAAAAAAAAAAGTCCGCAAGCAATACTCTCTGCCCCAGTACGCATGATTTTGAGGGCTGAAATTGTTTGCTTCACTTATTTAGGTGACGATGAATTCATCCAGTCCCGTCTTTAAATGCTTCCATTCGTTTTCCTACCTTTCCATTGCTCATAGTGTTCTCTAATTTATCTTCTGATGAATATCTGGCAGCTTTCACGCCTTTATTCATGCAGAAAACGAATCAAAGTGCATATTTCACAATTGGTGGCATTTTCTACAGTGTGAGATATATAAAGTGCAATCCGCACAAATGTAAACATGGATGAATGCTTTTATGCTGACGTTTGTGATTAATCAATGGGTATAGGTACTCAGTGCACTCGCATGAAATAGCGACAGTAGAAAACGTCGCTGTTTAATAACAGCTGCCATATTTAAAAACGATACTTATTTGGTCCAAAGACATTCTTTCGGTCCAAGCCGGAGCAACGTTCTGCATGACCTTGCGTTTTATTTTCTCCTGTACCCTTTCCTCTCCTTACAGAATCTCGACCAAGATTTTTCCCCTTCAGGGAAACCTGAAGGTCAATGGTTATAAGTTGACTCGACTTTTCAATAACTTAATTGAATATACATATCTGAGAAACGATTTTGGAGCTCCTATTGACAGATAAAAATTTTGAAACCATGAAATGAATAAACTCGAGAAAAAAATTGTATAAATCATTACTACCGTTTTTAATTCATTAAAAAAATGAAAATTATAAACATATGCGCTAATTTAATAAAATTAATTTTTCAGTTTAACTCGTGTTTGTCTTACGGGTCACTTCTATGTACAGTTAACTCAAGTACCAAATATATGCTCAGAATCTCATTAAGAAAAGAAAAACATTCTTCGTAAAACATCATTTTATGTTTAGAAAGCACACAAAAAAATTGCTTAAGAAATATGAAAATTAGTTCCATTTTTTACAAGAAATCGAGAATGACTGTTATCCATGGTAAATTAATTTTTGTTACATAAAGAATTTCAAGACGTTTTTTTCAATGAAAAAATTATATTCTAGGTATATTTTTCTTATAAGGCAATATTTCCTGCTTAAGCGCATAAAAATATAACTATACTTTGGAATTGGTAATGCATGAGAGAAATTGCTTTTAGTTATTTTTTCAAAAAAATTTCACATTGATCATGATGCAGTGAATTACATACATGAGATTGTGCTTCTTGGATTACATTTCACTTCTTTCACACATCAGTTATAGATAATAGGAGTATTAAACTAAATCAACATCTGGTTATGAGGGAACTGTAAGAGATGTATCAATGAAGTTAATTAAATCATCAACTTGTCATTTTTTTAGTTATTTAAAAGTTTTAAGATGCATTCTAAGCAAATACACATATTAAATTATCTTAGTATTGCATTAAGCGTTTGTGAATGTTGTTAACATACATTAATATTTCTTTTTCAACCACGCTCAAAAAAATTTAATTGTTTCCAGTTGTAACAAAATTAATTAGCTTGAAGGGAATATGAAATGAAGAACTGACCAATTACCGCATCAAAGTCAGTCAACTATTTATCTCCAAAATTACAATAGTCAATTATAGTAAATGTATATTCGTACATCAACAGTTTTTGATATAATTTTCTTTATTCCATAATACATAAGTATACAGGTGTACTATATTTCAATGTGTTACGTTAATACATTTGTTTTAATAGGTGGATTGCGGAACGCAACTGTTTTTCAAAAGGAATTCTTCTTCCAAGCAGTAGTAAATGCTTCAGTAGCTGTAGATACATTCTTTTTCATTGGGTATAATCATTAATTTCTTTTATTTTTCAATTTAAAATGCATTTCTTTGATGCAATAGCGATTTATTTCAGAAAATTTAATGTAGGGGAAAAAATTGTAAAAGTACTTCATTTTTTAAAGTTAAAATTATACGCTTCAAAATTTAATAGCTGAAATTGTCATTAGAGATATGAATTAGGATCAATCAAAAAATAATATTCAAATAAAAATATATGATGAAACAAGCTTTGTAACGTTAACAAAATAATTTTTACTTTTATAAAATTTATTACCGTAAAGAGCTGCGATTAAACTATGTAGTTAGCAAAATTAGTGTTTATCATTGAAAACCTGTAAAAATATTTGGATGAAATTCTTGTGATATAATTTTAAACATATTAAACACTTTACAAAAATTTTATTTAATAATTTGTAAAATATTCAGAAATGTCACAAATAAATAAATAAATCAGAATATGATAAAAAAAATTCTAAAATAAATGTGAGTGTTATATTTTAAAATTATTAAATACGACATTTTTACGTCAAGTGCATTTAACTCAAAATCTAAAACTTGACATTTAATGGCATCTGTCTAATAAATAAAAATTCTATATTCTTATTTATTTACTGGCCCCATAATTACTTTTTTTGTTTTTATTTATACAAAATACAAGCTTTCGTTAAGCAAAAGTAAATGTTTATTTTCCCTGTTATTCATTTTTCATTCAATTTTCTTTTTTAGATAAAAATATAAACCTTTGACTTATGTATCTTTTTGTGTATTTACAGAGGTCTACTTGTGTGTTATGTAACCGTTAAAGTAATCCGAGAAACTAAAAAGCCTTTCAATATTCCTGTTTATTTAATACATCGCTTATTTAGGTAAACATTTAAATTTTATTATTCTTTCTTAATATCATAAATTTTTTAATTGTTCTTCCTTTCGCTGGTATTGTAACTTTATTTTCAAAACATTTTAATTAATAAAATAGAACGAAGTGTGTATAAGGAGACTGATTTTTTTTAAATAATTTTTATGCAATTAAAATTAAATTCTCTTATTGTTTCCTTCAAAGCAGTATCCTAGGGAAACCACAAGACTTTGGAGAGGATTTTTCCTTTCTCCATTGAAGGACTGAAAGTCAGATACTGGAATTGTATTCAACTGTTCGGTTACGGCCCTTTTATTGTTTTCTGGCGTTCTAAAACAACATCCTTTGAGGTGGATTTTCAATCTTGGGAACAGAAAAAAATCACGTGGTCTCAAGTCAAGAGCTGAAGAATCTCAGGGATGTTTTTATTTGCCAAAGACACATGTCTCTGTTGTTATTTTTAGTTCCTGCGGAAGGTTTCCAGAAGAATTCTTGCACAGATTTCTTTCACCCCCAATCCATCGGTCAAAATCTGATGATTGATCATGTAATTCAAATTCAACTATCTTCCGATATTCTGATTGTCAATCCATGATCAGAGCGCACAAAATCCCTGTTTCTAGCATCATTTTTGTCAGCTCTTCTCCACATGAATACCAGGGACCTTGACAAAACATTATCTCTAAAGACCTGTTGAAACTTTGCAAAATTACTACTATTGCACTGCTCTCAAATCTCATATCTCAACGTTGTTCGAAATTGATGTCACTAATTTTCAGAACCCATCAGTAAAAGTTAACAACAATCAGTCTCAGGAATAACTAACTACGTGACTCTGCTGTTCTCACTTGTACGAAGGTGCATCACTTTATTCAACCACCCTTTCCTCCAAACAGGAAGCTCATAGTGTTGCCAGATCGAAAGTTATTCTTCCAGTTTTATTACTTTATTTACATACTTCATACATAAAACTAAAATCATTATTTTCAAGTTAATAACTGTTTAGCCGTTTTTAATGTATTTTATTAATAAACCATGTACAAGACAATGTGAGTTTCTCAAAATTTCATGAGTTTAATATAAAATAGTCGGAGCGTACAAGAAACGATGAATAATTACTCATATGATGTCCTTTTTATTTTTTCTCTAATAGGTTGTATCCTGTGTATATCATGGTAATTATATTTATCTTCTTGGCTCCTATTTTGGGATCTGGTCCAATATATTATGACACGATTGGAGGTTTTGTTGACGACTGCTACAAAAACTGGTGGACTAATTTACTCTTCATTAATAATTTTGTCAATGCTGATCATTTAGTGAGTTTTTTTTTCTTCAAAACTACCTATCTATACATATATTTAGGTTTATTATTATTTTATTACATTTTATTTTGGACTCAAAATCTGCCATAGAAGTAATAAAAATTGATGTAATTAACATCACTTACACACTATATGAGATCTAAAACAACTTCACAATGAAGGAAAATCGTGTTATTTTCAATGAATCCCTGCACCTGTCAACACAATATAGACGGCAATGAATGTGCAGGACTGCTAGGCAAGTAAGCACACAAAATAAGAACTAGACTTCTCTAACCCTGACACTGGCTGATAAATATAGGATATGGATAAATCCAGACTTTTCTGACAACGTGTGAAAAAAATCTCTTATTACAAATCTTAATTGCTCCAAATCAATAACATCCACAATAGCAAGACTCAGAACAAAATCACTACAAAGGCATGAAAATTCATTCTGACAGCACAAGAACCAATATCAATGCACAGATTACCTGGACTCTATTAACTCTGGATCATTTTTATAACTATCCAATATTTTTTTTTTTGAATTTTATAAAATTATAAATAGCCTCGTAAATTTATTTACCCCATAAAAATGTTTCTTCAACCTAAGACTGATCTGGCAGGTGTTGCCATTCAGGTCTTTCGGGCTTCTTTAATTACCCATAAACACGACAACAACATTTAATTTCTAAGTTTTTCTATTCTATACTTAAATGTAGGAGTTCTTAAAAAGCAATTGTTTAATTATAGATTCCACAATACAACCAATATATTCCCTTTAAATATTTTCTATAAATTAAACTGAAATTGGATTATACATAACAATGGCTAAGCCAAAATTAAAAAGTCATTTTTTTTTAAATAATTGTTGAAACAAAGTTTAAATACTGCAAAAACTATTAAATACCGGTAAATATAATGAATATAAAACCACTCTATATTTCCTTGAAAGATGTTCCAGCACGAACATCTTTTAAGGAAAAAAAACCACTTTCTACATTTAAGCATTTATAACACCTATATATAAAAGTTCGAATTTTATTATACAAAAAACAAAATTAATTTTATTTTAACATTTCATTAATTACCAAAAATTACTTTGCTATCGCATAGGCGTTTTAAAAAGATTCAGTTTAAACATTACTTTTTTTGTAAGAGACGTATATCAAAGCATATTCATTTTATAATTCAGTTCTAAGCTAAAAACAAATACGATAATGTGATTCGATGGGGGAAAAACAATTTCGAGTAATGATTTACTTTTCGTTCTTTTCTTTAACTATTTTAATTATGAAAGTATTGTATTATTAAGTTGATGTTGGATATATTACACGAATATGTTTATATTTTCGTTTATCAAAGAATGTATACGGTATATTGAGGTTAAAAAGGGCTAAAATGCTCTTGAAATGGACATTGTTTTGATTTCACTTAATCAAAACATTTCATCAGATAATAAAATATTTCGGTAATTACTTTTTAACATTGTAAGTACTTTATTTTGCATAGTTGCTACGTATTGACATATTCAGTAGTTGATTTACGTAACAGTATATGAGTAATGACAATTTTTTTGCTGTAAAAGCGAATGCTCAGAATTTTGCTCACTTCCATGTTTTGGTCGATTTTAGTATAATACTAATTCTCGGGACTATAATACAAATTCCAAATGACTCAAGGAATTTGCTAGAATAAAAATTTCTATTAATTTTATAGATTCTATTTGAAATTGAAAGGGAAAATGGTGTATTCTGGTGCAAAGAAATCAACTCACATATAGATTTGATTCGATTTTTCATTTTGCAAAAGTATCTACCTATTTATTCTAAATATTTGTCAATGTCCGAAATTCATAGGCACACCAACTTATGTTTATATTAAGACCTAATGAATTTTTCTCAGTTAAATTTGTGGATTACTTCCAGAGTGAACAGAGTAAGATCTGAGTGCACATAGAACAAACTAATTGTTTGACGAAAATAAAAGATTCCATCTGGAGAGAGTTAAGTCGTTTAAAATTTGGCAAGTATATAATAATTCTGCCTTGAAAACAGATTTATTATGATTTACTCTGAACAGAAAAGAGCTAGCAGCAATGTTCCTTAAAAGTAAGATATGAAAAAAAAATATTATCTAGAATAGATTCAGAAAAAAAATCAGAGAACTTCTTATTTCATTATTCAATTAATTATTTTTATTTAGGGTATACTATGAAAAGACTAAAAACTATGCGAATATACGAAGTAACTACCATCCAGCCTATGAAATGATGAAAATTAAAACACTGAAATTAATTAAATTGAAAAAATAGATTTACGCATAATTTATTTTGTTTCTATTTTTGAATCTACAGAAACATTAAATTAAACGCGCTTCATTTATTACACTAAAAATAAAATATTTCGTAAGACTTCTAGTATGATTGTCAAAAGAATAATTCGTTTAAAATTGATCTTAAACTCATTTAGAAAAAATGTTCCATTCAAGAGACATAATCTGATCACCCAATGTCAAGCAATATATACCAAAATTACTTTAACACATGTTTAAGGTCTGACAAAACATGAATGACTGGTATTTTGTCATCTTCTATATGTACCTGGATTTTCTTAAAATAATTTCTGCCGCATGAAATTTGAATATAAGTTTATATACTGTTAAACATTTTGATATAATAGTTCAAGGAAACAAAACAAATCCGATTAGTTTTATTTTTATTAACTTTATTTTTATTTTGTTTTCTAGTGTCTACCTCAAAGCTGGTACATATCTTGTGATATGCAGCTATACATAGCTGCTTTAATCATTCTGTTGCCTATTTTACGGTAATTTTTCCTTTTGGAGTATCAAATAAATTTTATATAATTTTATTCTTTATTATTTTTGTGTATATTTGTGTAAACTTGAAGAGAATTTGAAATACATAAAGATATCTTATACTTAGATTATTATAGTTATGAAGTTTTTGAAGCATTAATGTTAACGCTTAGAATGAGTAGAAAATATTGTATGTCTTTTAAGAATTCTATGCAAAATAGTTATTCAGCTTCAAATCTTAAGATATTTTTTGTGATTTTATGAGGGAACCTTAATTGTTCACATTTTTTTATAAGCACCCCATTGATTTTCTTGTCTAAGTTGGTTTAAAATCTTAACAAAAATGAATTACATTTTTTGCAGAATAATTTGAATTTAAATCTATATTAATCTCCTGAATATTTTTTCTACTAATTGAATTACTAATTTTATGACAAAGAATTAATCGGTGTTTTTTTTAAATTGTTCTTTTTAAATATACCATTTTAAATACTTTTTCTCTCACTTTGTAATTTGTAGAATCATATGAAAAATTTAAAAAAAAATTACTAATCTTTTAACTATACTTTTATTAAGAAAAACTAAGAATATTTTTATTCATCTCTATAAGCTTCTTTATCGCGTAATGTAAACGTGTCAATGTATTTTCCTATTTTTTTTTTTTTTTTTTTTTTTTGTATTGCTTGTATATATCATAACTAAACAGTACTCTAATTTATGCTTATTTTTATGTGCTTGTTACACGCAACAAATTGTAAAAAGGATGCTTAAAACTGAAAATAAAAAATAATTTCTGAAATCGATGTAAATGACAAGCAATAATTACGTTTAATAATAACAACTTAACTCGATAATCGCTCAGATCTGAAATAATTGCTATCGATTAGTACAGATGGCAGCATGAACACTCAAAATGTTTGTGCTGTTAAAAAGTTATATCTTCAAAAATTATTCAAATATTTATTTAATTTTCTAACCTTACATATTCAATAATTTTTCCAGATTTCACATTTATAGTTTTAAATTGCAAATCATTAATTTTATTTTAATTCTGTCTGAATTAAATCTAATTGTCAAACAGGGGTCTACGAGCTTTTTTGGTAAATGAATAATCATAAATTTTAGGCTCAACGGACCAGGTAATTAACTTGAAAATATTTAAATGAACAATTCTTCTCAAAGAGCAATAAAAATTAACCTGGTTCATTTTTTTTATAAGCAAGTGATATTCTTATACAATGTTTGTATGCACTTAAGAAAAGAATAAATTATTTCTTTTTATTCATAAACGTATTCTAGAACCAGTTATATTTTGTGCTATTACGATGAATGTAATAGTTTTTAAGGTAATATTTTATCATACTGGTGCTCAAAATTATTACTTCCTGTCAATAAAGTTAATTGCAAGTGGTCATGTATTAGTTGTAATCTGTAATGTGATTTTACGGACTTCAATTTAGAAAAATTCCTTTCACATTGGTAAATACTTCGAAAGCAGACATAAATCTTTGAGCATATTATTTTAACTGCTCGTATTTATTTTAAAACTATATTTAAAATCTGAGATAGATCTATTTTTTTATATAGCGTATTTAGCAATTCGTCACTTTGTAGTTCCATCACTTAAAATTAAAGGTTTGATAAAAATTTTACAATTGTACAGCCAAAAGGATTTTTGTATTATGGAAACATCTATTACACTCTCAACAAGATTCGAAAAACATTGCTGAAAATTGTTATTTAAAATCAGAAAATATATCTGTCACAAATTTTTTAGAATAGAGATTAAACTAATATTTGAAATATTTTAGGCGTGAAAAAGGGTCAGACATTGTCAATGTGATTTGAATTTCAAACAATACAATTTTTTGGTACTATGACCTAACAATAAAATACATTTCACATATAAATATTACTTTTTTTGTAATTTTAAGCTATAGTCGTTTAGATGTCCCACGATGTCTATGGTAAATGAAAATTTATGTATATACAGTGTCTCACAAAAGTGATCGGACACTTGTGCTTTACAAAAGGAAACTGTAATAAAATAAATAAGCAAACATGTACAAATTTTTTGTGGGTGTGTTTCATATTTAAAATTAGTAACAATTATTACATAACATACATTTTGTCAAAATATTAAAACAGCAATTTAATAAAAATATAATTGTTTAGAATGGAGCAAAAAATGGCTCACATAAGTGATCGGACACCATTAGATATGCAACAAAAATCGTCTGAAATAAGCAATAAAAATATTTTTTGGGCGTTTATTTTAACTCAAAAGCAAATGGCAATAATTTATAAAATCGTCTGCAGTATTTCTCTCAAGTTTGTTGTGGAATTTTTGTGTTTTTTAGCTCTGTGCAGCCATGAATGCTAAACGAAAAGAAACTTCGCATGAAATTAGAAAATTAGTTATTAATTTGCATATTGAACGTGGAAAATCTATAAGAAAAACTGCTGAAACAGTTAACTTGAGTCATTCAACAGTTTTCGATATCATTAAACGATATAAAAAGAAGCACATGATTCAGAATAAAAGAAGACTTGGCCGACCATCGAAGCTATCCAATGGAATAAAGCGAATTATCGTTCGAAATATTAAAAAAAATCCAAGAAAGAGTGCTCCTAAAGTTGCTGCTGAATTACAAGCATTATATGGAATAATTGTTAATCCTGAGACTATTAGAAGGGTAATTC
>BMAW01030489.1:1043424-1060910 GCA_019974015.1 Nephila pilipes | reverse complement strand
GGACAAACGTTTTCTGATATTTTTTATCTGCGATTTTATCATTTAAATAGTCAATATCTGTTATATATATTTAAAACCAAAGCTTTAGAAGTCCAAGGCACTAATTTAACTTTTGATCTTTTTTCATTGCATTTAATTACAGCTGCCTGATTCATAGGGGGGTTATTAGAAAAGTATTTTCGTATTGCTGCTCTATGTACTTCAGGATGGCTTTTAGTATATTTTGAAGCAGCTTCTCTATGTATTTCAAGATGACTTTGAGTATACTTTCAACAGCGTGTCTTACTTGTTCATATCTAATTGAATTTGTGAATATTTTTCCTCTTTTTTTTACCTTTATTTAATTAATGAAATATTAAATCAAAAATAATCTATTCACTTGAACTTGATAAATTAATGTGAGATATATTGATTGAGTCTTTGAAAGTAGCATAGATACATTTTCTTGAGGATGAAACACTAAATATGACACATTTTCTTCATTTTGTTTCACATTATCATCACCAAGATTAACTTTACTTTTATTTGTTAATCCAACTATTTCAATATAAACATCAAAATGTCCTCTATTATAGTTTCCCGTAAAACGTAATTTTTTTTTCTCTGAATTGTTTCACCAACAGAAGCTATAAGGCAGACGCCTTGATACACTTCGAACTGATAGGGAAATAGCTCTGCCACCGCCATAATTTCGCAAATAGATCCATACGTGTTTGGTTTACACCTTTCGGTAAAATATAAATCGTTAGTATTATAAGGAGCGCCAGGTAGCATTTGAGTGTAGCATTTAAACCGATACCAGTTGAGAAACGATAATATTTCTCATTTTATACGCCATCGATATGTCACCGAACACCAGCAAAGACAGACGAAAATAAACTTGCTCTGTCGCCAAGAATTTTAAAAACTTTGAAAGGAGTAGGTATTCTATCTATCCAAATATATTCAACATCCATTATTAAAAACTATAACTGAAAAGTAAATAAGAAAAATCAATTTGTATTAACCTACAATGAAATACTTTTCAAGTTAAAAAATATAATTAATTTTTAAAAATCAAATTATTTAAAAATTCAACAAAAAATACTTACAAAAAGATAAAGTATAATAAAAAATTTTAGCAAAAAGTCACCCGTATTACGGGATAACTCTATTACGCTAGCAGCATATCTAAAACTGCATTTGAATAGACAGAATAGCTCTTAAAAAATCATATCATATATTAAAAATAATTCTGTATTCTGAAAACGATAAAATATCCAGCCATTTTAAAAAAACAAAAACGTTTATTTCCTAGAAACCAAAAACTAAAAATTGCCAAAATACAAAAACAAAACTTTTGCAAAATGTTTACATTAGGTTACAGTTAATGCGTACATTGCAATAAATATTTTGACAGCTACTTATTTTTTTTTATCAATGATATGGATAACATACCGTTATTATTCATTTGTTAAAAGCCAACTTCAATATCTTCGTAAGATTGCGTTTAGATTTACAAATGTAATTTATCAATCATTATTAATAATAAAATACTTTTCTCATAAATTTGAAACTTACGTCTAGGTTCCACAACAATAAAAAATTATTTTTTGCTGAGCAAAGCGGGCGGAAGTCAGCTGGGGTTACCATAGTATAGCTTTTTAAAATTCACAATGCAAGGTCATTGAAATGCTTCGACTTGGCGGTGGAAGATATTTGGTGATAAATCCATCCTCCATCAGCGCATCAATATTAAATTACTAGCTGATACCCGCCCGCTTCGCTGGGCAGACGATAATATTATATTTTGGAACCTATACGTAAGATATCAAGAAAGTTTTCGATTTTTAAACGATAATTATAATCTGAATTTAAAATTTTAAGAAATTGATTGTCTGTAATAATGGTTATCCACGACTTTCAAATATATGAGAAAAGTATTTAATAGTTTATCAATGAAAATGTTGCGTTCCCATTATTCTACATGGCGGGTCCCCAGTAGGCCTAAACCATGTAAAAATTGACAACATAAAAATATAAATACATTTATATACATTTTATTTTATTTTTTAAACCTATTGAATCAATTTTTTTTTGTGTATTACATTTCTATTATCTTTATTTTGTGTGCATGGCAATTTTTGAGAATGAAAACTACATTTTTATTCTTTATTATATCAATTTATTAATCTTAGTTATTACATTAATTATTATTTTATCTTATTCTAATTTTAGAAATAGTTAAATATAAGAAAAATATGAAATAATATGCGTACACTTCCAAAACTTCTCTATAGACAACATTCTTCATTCGTTTTTCTGGTTGAAGGATGATTAGATTTTCACTCATTTTATAAATCGACACCAGCTAATTTTAAAATCTGCCCTTGGGCTTTATTGATAGTCATCGCAAAGCAAACTCTAACTGGAAATTGCAAACGCTTAAATCCAAAATGATAATCTGATGGAATTAGCGGTATTCTAGAAATGAATACATTTTCATCCTCATACTTTCCTGTAAAAATAGTCGCTTCTATAACGTTTTTTCTTAGAGTTTTCAATTTGAAAACTCTAAGAAAAAACTGGTGCCGTTACATAATTTAGGAGTATTTAAATTAAGCAAGAACATTTTTGGTGTACCAGTCTTTAGATAAAGAATATGAGGCGGTATGCCTGGTGGATTGAGTGTGTGCAGAAACTCCCCAGGATAATGGACAGTAACTTCTATCTCTATGACTGTATCTATAGACTCATACTTTATCTGTTCAGTTGTCAGTTTCTCTAGGATAAAATCATTAATTTTATCAGTTGATTCATTTGTTGGAGTCAAAATTGCTCTTTCTTTCAACCACGATAAGCTATTTAGTGTGCCATATTCAATATTTCCGTATATTCTATCAGTCAAAGTAATCAAATCTCCCACAGTATCTCATAGGTTATTCGGAATAGTTATTTTTCCTTCTTGCTCTGTAATATTTCCGTTACCTATGTCAATTAATAGTTAGAAAATACTTTCGCGCTCAAGTCGTTTTGAAGAGAGATCCTCATATTAACTTTCAAGGATATGACTTTTATATGAGGCCATAAAATTGAAGATTTCAAACCGGCTTTAATTTCATCTGAGCCTGTCCCTTGTGGTACGACAGGTAAAGTTTGTCTAAAGTCACCAGCTAAAAGAACAGTAAAACCACCCATTAGTCGATTACTTCCTCTGATGTCTTGTAGTATCCGGTTGAGAGCTTCAATTCCTTTCTTGTGGGCCATAGTACATTCGTCCCATACTATAATTTTTGTTTCTCTGAGTACGTGCGCCATGTCACTTCGTTTGTCATAGCGTCTTGAGTTCGTTCATGCGTGTAGCGAGGTCCTCCAGTAAACGAAGACGGCAACACAACCATTTTACCTATTTCTGAAGACTGTGTATCTTTTTTTGACATAGCGTCTTTTAAGTGGACATATTCCTCACTCCTAAAATTTTTCTGATTGTTACGAATCCATTTAAGCCTTTCAGTTTCTATTTTTGCATACATGTCGACCAAAAACTGATTAAACAGTTGACGAAAGGGCAATAGATAATTGATTTCACCAACACGCTCCATCCACCTATAGCTGAAGAACTCAGAAGCAGAGACAGTCTTATTGATAGGAGCCTTAGTATTGCTATCAAGTTTTGAAATATTTATACAATGACCATCTTCCCCACGAAAAAACATCAAAGGGTACTGAAGAGCATCGTAAGCTCGATGTGTTTCACTAATTCGTACCAATTTACTGTCTCTGCTGTATAGAATGATATCTCTTTTTTCGAAATCCTGACCCACAATAAGGACAGATACTTCTTTATTTTGAGGAGCATTGAAACGACCTTTGTGTTCTCCAGATGGTTTTTTATCGGCATTAATTATAACCTTATTATAATTGAACTCTTTTTGGTATTTAGGAACTGAATAAACAGCAGCTTTGAAATCGCGAATATACCTGTTATGTTCATGTAGCGCCTTTTGTAATTGGCTAACTAATTCTGGCTTAACACCTGGGAAAATATCATAACGAATGTTTCGTTCACGTTCATCATCACAGAGAAAGTATAGCTGAAGAAAAGAAGGTTGTTGAGGAGGCTCAGCCAAAAGGCTACTTATCCTGTGGTATACCTGCCCCTGGACTTTAAATTTTGGCATAAAATTTCCGCTCCGAATTAATACAATTTTTTTGCTCCGAATGACGTCATCTGAAAACATTCATTATACTTACGAATTGTAGAAAGAAAATGTTCTGAAAGTTGATCCTAATGGTTAAGAAGACTATTCAAAGGTTCAGGGTAGGATCTAATAGCAGGAAGCTGGACTTGACCACCACTGCAGCACATTCCTGGAGGTTCTTCTATCCATTTTAAAGCACGGCATCTCGAACAGGGCAAACGTTTTCCGATACTGACAATTTTATCATTTGAATAGTCAATATCTATTTTATAATTAAAATCAGACAAATTTTTGGAAGTCCATGGCGTTAATTTAACTTTTGATCTTTTTTCATTGTATTTAATTACAGCTGCCTGATTCACATGGGGGTTATTAGAAAAGTATTTTCTTACAGCTACTGTATGTTTTTCAGGATGACTTTGAGTATATTTTGTAGCAGCTTGTCTTACTTGTTTATATATAATTGAATTTGAGAATATTTTTCTTCTTTTTTTACCTTTATTTTGTTGAAGAGATATTACATCATTAATAATTGATTCACTTGAACTTAAAAAATCAATGTTAGATATTGATTGAGTCTTTGAAACTAACACAGACACATTTTCTTGAGGCTGAAACACTAAAGATGACACATTTTCTTCATTTTGTTTCACATTATCATCACCAGAATTAACTTTACTTCTATTTGTTAATCCAACTACTTCAACATGAACATCAAAATGACCCCTATTACAGTTTCCCGTAAAACGTAATCTTTTTTTCCCCTGAATTGCTTCACCAACAGAAGCTATAAGGCAGCCACCTTGATACACTTCAAACTGATAGGGAAATAGCTCAGCCGCCGCCATAATTTCGCAAATAGATCCTTACGTGTTTGGTTTACACATTTTGGTAAAATATAAATCGCTAATATTATAAGGGGCGCCAGGTAGCATTTGAGTGTAGCATTTAAACCGATCCCAGTTGTCAAACACGTGAGAAACAATAATATTTCTCATTTTATACGCCATCGATATGTCACCGAACACCAGCAAAGGCAGAGACGAAAATAAACATGCTCCGTCGCCAAGAATTTTAAAAACTTTGAAAGGAGTAGGTATTCCATCGATCCAAATTTATTCAACATCCATTATTAAGAACTATAACTGAAAAGTAAATATGAAAAATCAATTCTTATTAACATACAATGAAATACTTTTCTAGTTAGAAAATATAACCGAAATTAACTTTTTTAAATCAAATTATTATAAAATTCAACAAAAAATACTAACAAAAAAATGAAGTATAATAAAAATTTTTAGCAAAAAGTCACCCTTATTACGTGATCCTTATTGCAAAAGGATAACTCTTACGGTAGCAGCATATCTGGAACTGCAATTGAATAGACAGAATAGCTCTTATAAATCATAGCATTAAAAATAATTCTGTATTCTGAAAACAATAAAATATCCAGCCATTTTAAAAAATGAAAAACGTTTATTTCCTAGAAAACAAAAGCGAAAAATTGCCAAAATACAGAAACAAAACTTTTGAATGATATTTACATTAGGTTACAATTAACTAATGCGTACATCAAAATAAATATTTTGATTGCTACTTTTTTTTTTTATTAATGACATGAATAACATACCGTTATTATTCATTTGTTAAAAGCCAACTTCAATATCTTCGTTAGATTGCGTTTAGATTTACAAATGTAGTTTATCAATCATTATTAATAATAGAATACTTTTCTCATAAATTTAAAACTTCGCCTAGGTTCCACAACAATAAAAAATTATCGTTTGCTCAGCAAAACCGAAATCAGCTGGCAAGCGAAATCAGCTGGGGTTACTATAGTATAGCTTTTTAAAATTCACAATGCAAGGTCATTGAAATGCTTCGACTTGGCGGTGGAAGATATTTGGTGATATTTCGCAAAAAAGAGCTTCTTTTCCAAAATCTTGCCAATCATCCATCAGCGCTTCAATATTAAATTATTTGATATTTTTCCATTTCGCACGCAAATCTTGCAAGTAAACTTAATTGGTGACAATACACGGTATACATTTAAAAAAATATATTCCGTTTGGCGTCGGTCATGTAATTTTTGGCGATAAAGTCGCCAAAATGACATAACCGATGGGTAAGAAAAGATTAACCGATGATAACTACATTTTGGTTAAGAATTCCGTAAAATCCATTCTTAGTGAGCGTCTACATTGCAAAATGAGTAACTGTACCAAATTTCAAGTCAATCGGTTGCATAGTTTTAGAGATATCGTGATGAGTCAGTCAGTGGTATTTCGCTTATATATATATAGATTTGGTATTTTCCATTTCGCACGCGCAAATCTCGCCAAGTAAACTGAATTGGTAGCAATACACAGTATACATATTTAAAAAAATATATTCCGTTTGGCGTCGGTCATATCATTTTTAGCGATAAAGTCGCCAAAAATGACATAACCAATGGATAAGAAAAGATTAACGGATGAAAATTACATTTAGGATTAGAATTCCGTAAAATCCGTTCTTAGTGAGCGTCTACATCGCAAAATGAGTAACTACCAAATTTCAAGTCAATCGGTTGTATAGTTTTAGAGATATCGTGATGAGTCAGTCAGTGGTATTTCGCTTATATATATATAGATATATATAACACATCGATCAATAACTCCAAAGACTAACCCAGAGATGGCGTTCGTAGTAAACCAGTAACCAGGTCTTTCTAGAGTACTAACATTTGCTTGAAACGTGTCAAAATTTTAAGTCGATCGGACCAGGAAAAAGGTTTTTTGAAGTGAAGTGAAAAAGGTTTTTTCCAAGTGGGTGCCGCGATTGCTTTCGATGGAACAAAAACAGCAACGAGTCGATGATTCAGAAAGCTGTTTATCGCTATTTACTCGCAACAATAAAGATTTCTTGCGAAAAAAAAGAAAAAAAAATTTTTTTGGAAAAAAAAAAAAAAAAAAAAATTTGAAAAACGTTGGAACGATTATATCACCCTAAAAGGTGATTAACAAAAGGTGTTATGTTGATGAATAAAAAAAATTTTGCAAAAAAAATGTTGTTTTCAATTTTAGACTCGGGAGTTATTGATCGATGTGTTATGTGTGCATGCGTACGTGTATATTTTTTCCCCCGAATGAAAAGCTCTTATGTTAAGCAAGTACATTTAAAAAAAAATCAGGAATATATGCACTTTCTGTTGTTTGAGATTAATTTAATCTTTTTGCACCTTATTCCAGATACCCTAAAATCGGCCTAGGTATCGCATTCATTGGTATTTTAGCATCAATCATTGGGGCAGGAGCAATGACTTATGTTTACGACTACCCTCCAACGATGCTATTCGTTCATCCAGATCATGAGTAAGTATTTTACAATCCAAACACATTGAAAATCAAATGAACTTATTCTTGAAATATCGTAACTTCGTAGTAGAAAATTGATCTTCGAAAAATCAATATTTTACACAGGAAAATACTTATTATTCCTGTGAATCAGTATAAATATCTTTATAACTCTCCTTTGAAGATATATATTTAATCCTTTTTTAATTTTCTTTATGTAAAGTTATCATTTTTTTCTTATTTCACTTAATGAAGAAATTTTCTCTATAAGTATTTCGCGATATTCTTATCATCGGGAATAATTTTTTGTTATAGAATTAATCGTAAAACGCCATCGATACCTGCGAATACTGAGTGCATTTCGTAAGTGATGACAGACATTTAAACCTGGGTGCTCTTCCCAAAAAACATTTCTACATCCATTTTCATATATTTATTACCTTATTTGAGCTGCCAAATTTCCATAAACACTTTTTTATGAGAAGGACTATCTTTTCTTTCAGTCTGACTGGGTTGATGTTTTTTGTTTTTAAAAAAAAATTTAATTCAAGCAAAATGAATTAAAAAATATTTTACCGCACATTTTTTCTTTTCTCTTTAGGAAGAAAAAAGGATATTCCTAGATTAATTAGGAACAATGTGATACTGTCTATTTTTCAACAATACTTCACCATGAAAATTTTTATTCTAATATGATGCATTAATATAGGGATAATTGAAAATCTAATAATCAATAATAATTTGAAGCAGTGGTTCCCAGCGAGGTCGGCAACGCCTACCAGTGGGCGTTGAAGAGATCTATAGTGGTGTTTTCAGTCCAAGGCTAATTTAAATCGCTTTCGAGACCAACTGCTGTGCCCGTGGGCAATATTGGTAGGACGAATTTGGTTGATGAACACCAAAACTTTTCGAACAAATGTGTGAGCAAATACTTCCAAATGTATTTAAAGCTAGTTCAATATGTATTTGAACTAGGTACTGGTAAATTATAGATTTCTTCCTAATCCCTTTTTGAATAGAACGTGATCAAGTCGTAGTATGTACATTGTACAATAGTTTTGCGTGAGTATATTCCAGCTTGAGATCAATAAAGCTTGTATTTAAAAATTTGCACAAGCCATGAAGAAATTAAGGTCCCCACCGACACGTCAAGGCGATTTTTTCAACGTACAATCAATACTGTGGAGTTTCCAACTTACGTTCTCAGAACCAGATTATTGCTTTTAATTGCACAGAATAAAATGCATTCGAAATAGATAAAAAGGAATATTTCTGCTTTATTAATTTCTTTTTCTGACTTTTGGAAGTATTTTTAAATATTTATTAAAAATCTGGAAACTCGCAACAAAATTATTTACTTCAAGAATGGGAGTCATGGCTTCATTCTCCCATTCTGAAAAGAGAAACGAGTAAAAATTTTTTCGAGAATGAGGTGGTAGGCCAAAAAGGGTTGGGAATCTATGCTCTACAGCAAGGGGGGGGTGGCAATTTTTTCCAAATCATGCACCAATTTTTTGAGAGACGAGTTCAGATGCGCTACATAAATTGATCATTTTTCATACCGTCTTATGTTCATTGTTAGGAGTTTGTAAAAAGAGATCAGGATATATATAATCTACTTCGCTTAGGGGAGAAAAAGGAATAATTCAATCTAGCAGTTTAATTAATTAATTTACGCCAATTTAATGAAATGGCAGCAGTATCCAAGTGTCATGGCCGGCGTTGTTATCTTCGTGTCGTGGTTTCGAGCTCTGAGGCCACTAAAGTCCCTTCGTGTTGGGGGCTGACGCACTTTAAGCCGGGTCGAATTCCCAAATCTTCCAGCCGTTGTTTGGAAGATTGAAGTGGGAGGTGCCAGCTCAAGTTCATCCTCGTTGCTTGACCGAGGTTCGAAATTCGAGGTTCGTCGTCAATAGCATTCGTGTTGCTTCTTAGTGAGACGTAAATAAACAGCCAATCTCTTAAATTGATATAATTGTTTCACGAAAGTATCCCGCGATATTTACCTTGTAAAAGTTGAAGCGTATTCCATTTTCAAAATTGTTTTAAGGTTTATCAAACATTTCTTCTCTTTATCAAATTTGACTGAAGTGCTACTTGTAATCATCGAATGCGCCACGGTTTGGCCACTTCTGTTCAATAGGAACAATTACGGCTCTGTAGTGAAAAAAAGTGTAAGATCGAGACTCAATTATAGATCCTTCTGAGAAGCAACAGTGCAGCTTCCTACTTCCCATGGATATCGATTATAAAAATTCTTATAGACGTCCAGTAGACTTATAGCAAGTGAGATGAATACCTGCCTTGTATGGGACAAAGTCTGCTACATGTTTAATATAATAGATCTTTAAAATTCTCTCTTGTCATCGGGTTGGAATTTGAAAAGTAAAAGTATTATATCATCTGTCATCACATATAGTCATCTGACTGCGGTTCGAAGTTTAAAAAAAGGCATCTTTAAAATCCTTTTTTTGTGTAGATCAATGACAAATTAATATAATTAACAACAAAAATAGATATCCAGTTAATCTGAATTACTTAACAGTTATTAACAAAAATAAATTTTTTTTAGCTTGATGCGACATTTTAAGGTAAATAAAATCTTTCAAATTTTGCATTTTTTTTATTTTATCATTAAAAAATAGATGGCGCTTTGCTTAAACAGTTAGTGCATTATATAGAAGAACTTGATAAATAGAACTTTCGAAAATTGGATTTTAAAACTAAAAACACAAGTGCCTTACCGTTGAGAAAAATATCTGTGTTTGCGTTGTTCTCAAAATGTGGTTTTTTTAGGATTTTGGTACTCTTTCCTAAAAATCTGCTTCATCATAATTCTAATATTTATATATTATAAAACAAGGCTATTTTCTACACAGTGAACATAATTTTTTTCTCATAAACATTCCCAAATTTTAAATATTGCGCAATATTTGTACAATTTTTTTTTTTTTTATAATTTTGATTCATAAAATTAAATTTCATTTTTGGAACGTGTAATGAAGTTCAGTGTACAGAATGTTATGATTACATGTACTTTACAAATTTTTAAGGTTTTAACCCAATAAATATTTACAAGATAATTTAATACTAAGATATTTTTCGCATAAATAGATACACAAATATCCAAGTATTAAATTATCCTCTACATTTAATTTAAAAGACTTCAACGAGGCATGAAATAAGCTCATTTTTCCTTGTCAATGGCTTCCTAGTTACCGAAATACATCTCTTCATTTCTTTCTTCTTTAAATATTTTTCAATTACAAAAAAAGTATTGTTTTCTCTTGAGAGATAAGAATAATCCTATAATTTCTTCTTGACGCATTCATTAATCAAAGAATCATATATCTTGCGGGAAAAAAAATTTACTGTAAAGTTTGATGCAGCTTTCTTGTTATTATCCACTTAAAACTCTATAAGGCCACAAATAATTAAAATGGCTGGCCTTGGAATTCGAATACTTTATCAAACATCTTGACTGAAACAGTAGACATGACAACTTTAGTTCAATACTATATCAAATAATACTTGTTCGAACACAGTGCTGTGTAAAACTCAACATTCCGATTTGAGTAATTCTAACAATACTATGCACTTGTTTACATCTCGTGAGTTTTCTTTTTCTCGCACATTGTAGACATAAGATGCCAACTTAAACTAATTTAGTTAGTTTTCTCGATTCGATTTTCTTTTTTACGGAGGAGTGTAACAAATCCCATATAAAATACATATAAATAGGCTATAAAAGATATAACAATAAAAAAAGAGTTCATAAAATAAGATCATTCTGTCCAAATAATACGAATGATTATATGACCTTCGTCTTATATTGCTGAAACAGCTTCTGCTTTTAAAGTTCCTTTCGATTTGTTAGAATTTATACATAAAATACAATAACAGGAAGAAGAATAACTTATACTGCTAAAAATGACATTTAAGATTGCTGTATTTTTAAATGTCCTGCTTCACACACACACATGCGTTGAGAAATAGAAAATGAATACAGGATAAAAAAAAAAAGGAAACATGTAAGAGCGAATAAGTGATAATTTTGAATATAATTGTAATAAAATGAAGATATAATGGTTTTAAAACGTTGTAGTAGAGTTATTCGGATACATTAAATATGTTTAGTCAAAAAGAAACCTTCAAGTGTTATTAAGGTAATGTTTAACCGAGTTTACATTCACTTTATTGTATGACTATCGAGAATTTATTTTTTTCATACAGGCAAAGGATAGCATACTGGGCAAATGCATATTTCAAACCATACTCTCACGCTGGACCGTACTGCATCGGTCTCATGATTGGATATTTGTTAGCCACAAAGCCAGATATGAAGCTATCATTGGTAAGGAAATAATTATTTATATTTATTTATTTGCTAATAATGATGTCAATAAAAATTAATTAAATGATTTCTGAACTCGAAAAATGAAAGTACATGCCCTTTATTTAAGAACTATCAAGAAATAAAACTTCAATTCATATAATAATCTACTTTATTTTTAATGCTAGAGTTTTTAAAATAAAATATTTAGATTCATTGTCTTCTTTCTTCCCTAAATTTGCTTCTAATTTCATTAGAAATATGCAACTATAAGAATAGTCAGCAAATCTAATGTGTTCTAAAATAAGCCATGGTAGTTTGGTGGCCGGTGATTTTCCGACCCCGAAGAGGGGGAGAGAGTTGATAACTTTGACACGGGAGCGTTGTTTCGAACTCTGGACCAGTGGGTCCGAAATTGACGGTCCTACTAACCAGGCTGAAAATACATCTCTTCTTGCTGGTTAAGTAAGGCCTTTTAACTTCTAACGTTGTTGTAGAAGAGAGTCGCTGCAGTAGCATGAAGGTTGAGCCAAAGCCCGGTAAATAAAAGATTGGGAATCGGATCCTCTATTCCTCTAAAGTACATCATGCATATTTATCGAAGCTGCTATGCCTAAGTCTCGACGGAATGCACATACATTACAGAAATCCTAGAGTGAGCTACTAATTTGCAAGTCTCCATCACCCGAAACGGTGCAAAATCACAGTCTCCCGGATATTTTTATGTCACTTTACTGCTGTATTAATAATTAAATCCCTGTGAACCCATTTATAAAATAACAAGATCATAAAGTGCATAAATAGGACAATATATTTTCATAGCTGTTTTGGGGAAAATAATAGTTTATATACGCATTGAGAAATTAATTATAATTTCTGCCTGTACTGTTTCAATGCATTCGATTTTAAAATAAAAATCCATAGATTTGCTGTAATTGAAAGAAATGATCGATGATAAATAAAGTCCATGATGAAAATGGTAATAAATAACGTTTACTGTGGCATTGTTGTCATTCAATTTATCCCGTGTTCGAGGAGAACGAATCCGAATACAGTAAGCGATCTTTAACCCGGCATTTAATGGTTCATCACTTTCTATAATCCGGTACCGATCGAATCATTCACATTCGGATTTTTTTGCGTGAATTTCAGTGTTTGTTGAGCTAGACCACCAGGTTGCGACACACCGCTGCTCGCATTTTCGCTCAGTTGTGACTAACGGTTTTCATTTCAGTACTCCATTTTTTATTTTCCTGTTGATCATATTTCACACTTGTTTTCATTACAACTACACACAAGCAGTATATTGTACAGTAAAATGTTCTCGAAGCCCAGCAAATGCTATTCAAGCACTATTTAAACTAATAAACATAAGCAGGTGATAAGAGTACCTTTTCGCACGATCGGGTACGGGTCGGGGTCTTCTGAAGTCAATCAAAATCACCTAAATTGTTAATTAATGTCCATTAATATCGAATATATCTGAAAAGTTAATAACACGCATTACGCAGAAAGAAACAATCTGATGAGTATGTTACCTAAAAAAAATATTTAACTGACAGCCTTACATTAGGAATCGGACAGAAATTGATACAATGTACTTAATATTTTAATTCCACTACAGATCCCACGGATTATCGGATGGTGTTGTGCTGTCTCATGCAACTTGGCCGTTTTGTATGGAGTCTACGAATGGAATACTGGACGTGATCCGGAGTTGGTGGAAACTTTGCTCTACAGCAGTCTACACAGAGTCGCTTGGACTCTTGGAGTGGCTTGGGTGGTCGTAAACTGTGCAAATGGACAAGGAGGTAACAACTAAAAAAACTGATATTAAAAATATAGATTCACTGAAAAGTTGACTATCTAGTTGTGTATTTACTTCAAAATTTTCATATTCGAATCTGACGTTCAATAGTTATTATTTTCTCAGCAAAGGTTACCTAACCTTAAAATTCTAATCCCATTTCATTTCCTTTTTGGTCATAGCCCGAATTATTTCACGCGTTGCCCTCTAAAGCAAATCTTAAATAAAGACAGCTAAATTAGCAACAATAGCAATAACTACAAAATCCAACTCCAAATTTCTTCAGTCTGGCGTCAGTTTGCGATGCCATGTGGGACTACAATTGTAGGCCCTTTGCTCTGAGGATGAACAAATAAATAATTTTAATACCAGAAAATTTACCTGATTTAAAACCGTCACACACATATACACTAACAAACGACCTCTAAAAGTTATTAAATATTGCTCAAAAGTACTATGGGTGAATATTACATTTTTACTGAACAAAATCTTATCCAAACACACACACTCACACATCTGCATTAGAATTAACTCATCCTCTTGAAATTTCCCTCAGCTTACCTTCTTTAGGTAAAGACAGTTATGACATTGAGGTACCCTAGTGATTTTCTCATTTTCTATCATTTACCATTATTTCTATCATTTTTATCATTGCCAACCAACGTTTACCTTTTTCCGCGATTTTTTCTTAACGTCTAGATCATAGATACATATTGTTTGGCGCAGCTTAATTAGATTTAGCTACAGCGGCATAAACCTTCACTGTCACTCACTTACTCCTCTCGAAACTTTCGAGCTTCCCCTCCACTTCTAAAAACACATCCCCTTTCGTATTTTTTATTTAATAATTTAATTTGTATTTCACTCGTGATTATGTATGTCGTAGAATAATTGTAAAGCTTTCATTGAGAACACAGGTTTTCGGGGTTTACGAAAACAATTTAAACAATAAATTTAAAAAAATTACCGTATAAAAACAAATTAGTCTTAAATCTTTCATATACGGTCTATCCTAAAATTAAGAGTTTTTCTGTAGTAGAAAAAAAGCGAAAAATTATTATGATTTTGCGACATATCTTTAAAAACAATTAATTCCAGGGAAATATTTATGGTTTACGGATATTCATTCGGAAATCTTTAAATCTAAAGAGATTAAAAATAAATGACGCTAAAATGTTCTAGTAACTTTTATATATATATTGTCCATTTAAATAATTTAATTTACTAAATTTGTCCATTTTCTCCTTTAAAAGATAATGTTCATTCGTATTTCCTGATCCCCTTCCAAATTATCCTTTTATTTATTTGATCACGCGCTCTTAAAACTGGTTAAATCCGCTTTACTCCGATTGTAAATCTGTCAAAACAATCCCTTCAGATTCCCTATCTATTATGATATTTCCCCAGAATCCCTCCATCCATACCACGTGTTTCTGACGTTCAAGTGAATTTTCCCTCGTATATAATCAAAAACACAACGGAAAACGCTCTCTTCATACTCTCTTCTTATTTCTATCTTGCTTTCTTGTAATGCAATTGTCTGTAGCCGAAGTAGTAATAAGTGTGTAACGGCGAAGTGGAAATGCTCTCTCTCCGATTAAAATAAAAGTAGTTCTGTGAAACTGCAATGAGCCTTGACTGTGTTATTTTCATGATTTACATTCAATAGTTACATGTAAGAGAAAGATGATAATATGTTACACACACACACACACACATATATATATATATATATATGTGTGTGTGTGTGTGTGTGTATTCCTTCTTTCAAATTAATTTTCTATGATTCTCTTCTACATAGGTATTGTAAACTACATACTGAGTTGGAAATGCTGGATACCTTTAGGAAGGCTAACTTACGCAGCATATCTCATTCATCCAATTGTTCAAGTGTCCGCTGTTGGTAATGCACGAATGAAGATTCAAACAGCACATTATTTTGCTGTAAGAATGCACTTCTATTCACTTTAATTCGAATTTGTTTCCAACGAGTTAATCATCATTTAAAGGAGAAAGAAAGAAATACTTATCCTCTAAATTTTTAATTACTAAAAGTCCTCGTCTACCATCCATTTTGAATTCTTGAACTTAACATTTGTATTTTAAAAGTATTAATTACGGAATCAAATCTAGATTTTTGCATTTAAATTAATACACTAAATTACATTTTAAAATTGTAAAAAAAAATTGTCGCATTGGTTTTTCCAACTATTCGAAAGCATCTATATATCAATTTTAACAATTCGTCTGTATCTCTTTTCAAATCTGTAAAAAATAGTTAAAATATCTTTTTAAAATATCAGAGGAAGCTATAAAATTTAAAAAAAAAAAAAAACCTTAGATATTTTTTATTCTTTTGTAGGAATTTTACCACATTTAAATAAACACTTTTTGAGAATTAAATTAATAATTCCATGAGGTTAATAATACGTTCACGAATTAAAAATTGCTGGTAGAAGGAACATTTTAAAAATTTAAAATAATGATGTGAATATTAAATTTGCTGGTATTCTTAGATTTGTTTATCATTTAATTAGCATAAAAAGTCAGGAAGATTTATATAAATAGCCCTAAATTATTATGTTTCAATTAAAAATAATTTTATTTCAAATATTATAATTATGTTTGTAGAAATGTATTGTATAAAGTCAAGTCACGAGTACTAAATGAACCACTTCAGTAATTCTTAATCAATTCTTGGTATTTTAATAGTTGTGTTACTATTTTTAGAATCGACCATTCTGTTCTAAGTATAAAGCATTCGTTTTAATTATCGAGAAATATTTATGGTTCATATTCACATCCGTTTCTTTTGTATTGATATTTTATGACAGTATACATTCCATAATTTTAGATAGATTAAAATAAGAATTTTAAATTATATCATATCCTGTTATACATAGATTTAAATTGAAAGGAATTAGAATCCAGTCCTGTCTAATTATGTTTTATTTGATAACATATATTTTAGATTAATGTAATTAAATATGGAACAGCAAACGGGAGAACTAAGTTAATTTATTTTACTTATATGGGTATAATTAATAATTCTTGTAAGAACCAATCTAAATATAAAGTTTCTTAAAAAAAATTAGAATTTTACAACCAATAATAATAAATAATGCTTTTATTAAATAATTATTAACAGCGAATAAAAGAGAAGAATAGTTCTGAAGTAAATTGATCAAGCTTTTTTTTAAATACGTACTTTACACTAAGTTTTTACAAATTTCTTTTCTTTTTTTTCCCCTTCATAATAATTAAGAGACGGGAAATTTAAGTTCGTAATAGAGGAGACATAATAAAATTTTAATTATGATTAAGAGATCATCGAAATATCTGGATAAAATTTACTTTAAATATTAATTAATCCTCATGTACATAATGTGCATTAATTACAGCTATTAATATTGATTTGTTTGGTGTCGGAAAGCCGTAAATTGAAGTAATGTGCAGTTTTGAAAAGACAGAGTTCAATCTACTTTCTACTGTAACGGTCTTCGAAAGTTCAAGAAAAGGTGGGAGAAAAGTATAACTCTGGAGGGTGTGACTTTGTCGATAAGTCTTAAGAATAATATATTATATAATAAAACATAAATCTTTCGAATAATTTAAGATTTCATTTTTTTCCTGGGATAATTATTACTAAAAATAAACGAGGTAGAAACTTAATTTGTATTTATTATTCTAAAGAGATTTCTCTATATACACATTCTCCATGCATTATAACGTATTTCTCCTAGCGTTTCTTGAGTTTTCGAAGGCCGTCATAGCAGAACTCTACAGATTGAACTCTACCTTCTCCATACTGTGGATTACTTCAATCCATG